>CM035800.1:28210661-28340661 GCA_020466265.1 Siphamia tubifer
TGAAATTGCGATGGCCTCGGATACGCATTTCAACGTATAGATTAAGTTTTCTCATATAGATAACAGCTTCGTTAGCCCAAAAACTTTTCCAACTTGAAAGCAGTTGCGCGAGGCGTTCCCTCTTTAATTTCTCACCCGAGCTTCAGCTGATCCTCTTTGAAGGGCTTAGTTTGAAGATGTAAAAAGACGAGGAGGAGGAGAAGAAGAAGGAGTGAGGTTTCTTTTCTTTCTTTCTTTTTTTTTTTTTACAGCGTTGATCAGGTTCGGAGGCTCCTCGGAGGACGGGTCGCACAGGACGTAATTGAGTCTTAGCGTCGCGGTCGAGGCGCGAAGTGAGTGAGTGAGTTATGGGCTGTGTTCTGACGCCAAGGCTGAGCCGGGACCCACGAGGCCACGCCCCAAGGTAAAGGCTATAAAACACGGCAGGCGGGAAGGTCGAACCTGCGGCAGGTGAGGCTTATAGGGACGGAGATGCCGGCGTCACCGTAAATAAGGACGTCTTCTGTGGGTCCAGATGGTTCTATCAGCACTGGAGGATCATTCCCAGGTTTAAAGTCAAAGCAGTCACATGACAGGAAGTGGATGTCAAAGCAGTCATTTTACAGGAAGTGAGAAGTTTTTAAAATCCATTTTTTTTTCAAGTGAATGGGGTCACATGACAGGAAATAGAAAGTCATAGTGGTCACTTTTCAGGAAGTGGAAAGTCAAAGCAGTCACATGACAGGAAGTGGAAAGTCATCGTGGTCACTTTACATTGTGGGTACCCAGTGTGGGCGGAAGTGCCCGATTTGTCCCTTTGTGGGTTCTTTACAGTCTATTACCTGGAGGTGGCGTGACAAAATTATTCCGAGAGCTATTTGTCTTACTGACGAAACTTGTGAGTAAGACGAGTTTTTACCTTAAATAAAACAGCACATGTATAGCATACACAGGACCCACATCGGGTACCCACATACAGAAGTGGAAAGTCAAAATGGTCACATGACGGAATGGAAACATCCTGAACCTGAGACTGGGCCGACCGTTCTATAATCGTATGAACACTAACTTTACAATCTGTCGTATATGTTGAATTGTCTGTTTAGACAACACTGAATATATATAAATATATAGTATATATAATATAAAGTGATGTCACTGCCCTGATCTGTCCTAAGTGAATGGGTGGGGGGGGGGCAAATAGATGGAGTGATTTCTTCCACAGTGGACACAGATGTGATGGGGTCAAACCACCAAAATACAGTTTAAAAAACTCCATGTCCAGTAGAGTTCATGTTGGACCGTTATTCCCAAAGTTCCAAAAAGCGCAGCTTCCATAGTATTATAGAAACTCCCACCAAAGGTTTGAAAGCTGAGGTCAAAGGTCAAGGCCAAAGGACTGAAATGCTCTTAGCAGTGCAAACATGACCTAAAGGAGCAGGAAAATGTCAAAATAAACCCATATTTGATTCCAAACGGAACATAGAAAACATTTGAAATCTAACAAAATGTGCCATTTTAAGGAAAATATAAGATGCTTCAAAAATGTTTTCATACTTTTGGCAGAATTATGTCTCCAACATATTGAATGGAGATTAAAAAAAAAAAAAAGACTGATGCTAAGAAGAAGCAGCTGGAGGAACATTTGACGACTAATGAGGTTAATGATGAACAGATGAGTCACATGACTGGGCAGAAGGTCTTCACTCACAGAAGGACATCTACTGCTGGACTGTTCCAAACATCTGAAATGTACTTTTACCAATATGTCATTTTCCACAGAACACGATATGATCAAAAGATGCAGAATCTGGGCAAATGTGTGAACCTAGGACGGACCAGAACATTCAGGACTGGACACTTGAGCAGAGGGCGTGTTAAAGGGATAGTTCGGTATTTTTTTACATGAATATGTATGGAGTCACCATCTTTACTCTGGTGCACCCACAGTGACTTACCCCTGACAGTGTCCTGTGAGCCCAGGTCTGGTTCGGAGTAAAAACGGTGACCCCATACAGATTCATGTGAAAAATACTGAACTGTCCCTTTAACTGAAAAATAATCCATCGTTCTGTCATTTTTTTAAGATGACGGGAAATTCTGACACTGAAGACAACACTGTTCACTATTACACTGAAGACAACACTGTTCACTATTACACTGAAGACAACACTGTTCACTATTACACTGAAGACAACACTGTTCACTATTACACTGAAGACAACACTGTTCACTATTACACTGAATACAACACTGTTCACTATTACACTGAATACAACACTGTTCACTATTACACTAAATACAACACTGTTCACCATTACACTGAACACAACACTGTTCACTATTACACTGAATACAACACTGTTCACTATTACACTGAATACAACACTGTTCACTATTACACTGAACACAACACTGTTCACTATTACACTGAAGACAACACTGTTCACCATTACACTGAATACAACACTGTTCACTATTACACTGAAGACAACACTGTTCACCATTACACCGAATACAACACTGTTCACTATTACACTGAAGACAACACTGTTCACCATTACACTGAATACAACACTGTTCACTATTACACTGGAGGAGCTGGACAGGACATCTGGTCACTGAGCAGAGTTGATGGTGTGTGTTTTAGCCAAAAATAAAATCCTTAAAAGTGACTTAATAAGTTGACACTGTCTTTAATGACAGATCTGGTTACGTGTCTAATGTACGCGGGTATGAACACATTTCTACAGTGGCCCATACAGTACTCTATCGCCAGAATTTATGTCACATGACTCCATCAGTCCACCTGTTTGTTGATGGTGAGTGAATATTAATCAGTCATTGTCAACTCTTTTAATTAATCTCAAAACATCTCCCTCTCAAAACATGAGATTATGGGTTTGAACCTTTCCAAGGTTGCTCAAGGTCAAAGGTCATGATGCCAGTTTAGAGCCTACATATAGTTTCCTGTCTGTCAACAATAGTAACTGAGTACTTAGAAACACTGTCTGTCTAGTAACTGCCACACAGTGATGTTTTCTTATCTCTTTTCTTCTTTGTCTCCTCGTCTTCTCTCCATTCTCAACCCTTTCACCTCCAACATATTTCTCTTCACTTCACTCCTTTCTTGACATCGTTCCCTCCTTCCTTTCCTCGTCTCCTTGTACCTTGCGTCCTCCGTCCTTGGCCCCCGGAGCAGGACTATTGATTTTACACACCTAGTTGAAATTGCGTCAAACACACACTTTGGCTGGTGTCTGTATTTATCTATTACACACACACACACACACACACACACACACACTCAGACAGCAGTGTGGTGTGACAGCCACGCTGACAATAGGTGGCTGTCACAGTGATTGATGGCACTGATTATATGTTAATAATGAAATAAACATTAAAAAACACATTCAATAAAGCTCTCCATTAACGAACCAACCACACTATCTATCTATGAATAAGGGATGGAGAAAAATGGATCTAGTATGAGGAGGGAAAGTTGAAGTAAAAAATAAAAATGTACAGACACATTATTGTTCTTTTTTAAAACTGACATTCTTTATTGTCTCACTTCTACAGTATATTGATATGTTTCTACAGCAGTCGATTTATAATTGTTTTTCAATATTACAATACTTGTACTTTCTATACAAATACAATGTCAGTCTTATTTATTTTTAACATGGTAAAAGATATGAACATAAACTGAATTTGACATCGAGGAACACAACAACGTTAGGATTTAGTATAGCATCTCAGTTTTATAATCCTAAAAATTAGGGCTGTCACAATTAATCGAGTTAATTGCGATTAACCCTTTAACTCCTGAGACTTTAGCAGTTTCACAGTAAAAAAAAAAGCAACAAAATAAACAAAAACAGCCAAAGTGATTAATAAAAATGAACAAAAAATGGATGTTTGACGCCTCTGATTTATTCATTCATTCATCATCTGAACCCGCTTTATCCACACTTGGGTCACGGGGGTCACTGGGGGCCTAATCCAGCTACAATGGGCGAAGGTGGGGTACACCCTGTATGAGACGCCAGTTCATCGCAGGGCTGAACATATATAGACAAACAAACACTCTCACATTCACACCTATGGCCAATTTTAGAGTAACCAATTAACCTATCAGTGCATGTTTTTTTTTGGATGGTGGGAGGAAACCTGAGTGCCCGGCGAAAACCCACGCTGACACGGGGAGGACATACAAACTCCACACAGAAGGGCCTGGTACGGGATTCGAACCAGGGTCCTTCTTGCTGTGAGGCACGAGTGCTAACCCCTGCACCACCATGCCGCCCGCCCCTGATTTAGACAAACAAAAATGTTTGAACACATATAAAATAGTTGAAAGTCTATTTCTATAATCTCGTAAAATTCCATTATTAACATTTATAGTTGTTTTTCAGGGTAAATATTTAATTTCATTTAATTTATTCATCTCAAACATACAAACAATATCAATTAAAAATAAATAAAATAAGTAAATATGTATAAAGACAAGGGGGCTTTCATGGAAGGACAAACCCTTGCATGGCGTGTACCATCGGCAGATTGAGGAAGTGGCAGATATGGAAAAGACATACTAGTGGCTGGAAAAGGCTGGACTGAAGGACAGCACAGAGACACTACTCATGGCTGCGCAAGAACAAGCCCTGAAGCCCCAGGTGTAGGCTGTGTAGAGAAGCCCCTGAAACAGTCCAGCACATCCCAGCAGGTGTAAGATGGTGGCAGGTAAGGCATACATGGAGAGGCATAACCAGGCAGAGCACATACTGTACAGGAACATCTGTACAGAGTATGGACGGGAGGTCAAGATGGGAGACCCCCCCCCCCCCAAAGGTGACAGAGAACAAACAGGCCATGATCCTGCGGGACTTCCAGATCCAGACCAGGTGGTGATGGCCAATCAGCCTGACATAGTGGTGGTGGATAAACATGGAAGACAGTGGTGGTGATAGATGTAGCAACACCAGTGTTAGCAACATCAGAAAGAAAGAAGACGAGAAGAGAAGAGAAATACCAAGAGCTGAAAGAGGAGTGAAGGTAACAGTGGTACCACTAGTGATGGGGGCACTAGGGGCAGTGACCCCCAAGCTGGGAGAATGGCTCCAGCAGATACCAGGAACATCAGAGACCTGTATCCAAAAGAGCGCATTGCTAGGAACAGCTAAGATCCTGCGCGGGTCATCCGGAATGCCTCGGGATTCCCCTGGAGGAGCTGGCCGAGGTAGCTGGGGTCAGGGAAGTCTGGGCTGCTTTGTTGAGGCTGCTGCCCCCGCGACCTGGATGACAAGTAAGTGTGTGTGTGTGTGTGTGTGTTTGTGTGTGTATATGTATATATATAGATAAACTATAATAATCAAGGTGTTTTTTTGTTTTTTTTTTACACCGGTTTAAACTTTAATTACATATAATAATGGCAAAACTGAAAATTTTTAATGCTATTATTACATAAACTGCATAAATAAACCTATATATTAATAAAACTGTAACCTATACCTATGCATAAATAAGCCACTAAAGAGTTAAGGCATCATTCACTGAGTTTTAACCTTCAGTACCAGCCAGAACTAAAGATGAGCCTGGAACATTCAAAGGCACAAAAGAACAAACAGGCATTTATTCCGAAGTTTCTTTTTTAACCATTTTGACCAAAGTCAATAAGAGTCAACAAAACATACACCCCCAGAAATGTTGGAAAAGTTTTTGAAGAGAGAAAGGAGAGAGGGAAGAGTGAGAAAGAGTGAAAGAGAAAGTATTTTGGTAAAAACAGAAAGCAGGACACAACGGTAACCGACGGCAACCATCATCAATCAGAGTTTGAAGACATCGCTGCTGGCAAAGACGACAGGAACAGAGAGACAGAGAAAGTAGAATCAGGATGAAGGGATGTAAATGTGAAAAGAGAGCGAGAGTTAAATATAAAAAAAAAAAAAACCGGGGAGACAGGTGATGTTTTTAGCCTCTTTAGGTGAAGATGGAAGGAACAGAGAGAGAGAGAGAGAGAGAGAGGGTGAGAGAGAGAGAGACAGAGGGAGAGAGAGACAGAGAGAGAGAGAGAGGGAGAGAGAGACAGAGAGAGAGGGTGAGAGAGAGAGAGACAGAGGGAGAGAGAGACAGAGAGGGAGAGAGAGAGAGAGAGAGGGTGAGTGAGGGTTGTGTTTGTGGCCTCTTTATCTGTTTTACAAGCAGAATTAGGACGAGCACTGGTCACCTTCAGACCTGCTCTATCACTTCTTTGTCCTGTTTTGTTCTTTGTTCTTTGTGTTTTTTTTCCTCTCATTTTCACACAATGAAAAACTAACGTGAACAAACACTTTCATGTTAATGAGTTGTTTGGATTTGGATCCATCTGTCTGTCTGTCCATCCATTCATCCGTCCGTCCGTCCGTCCACCCGTCTATCCATCCATCCATCCATCCGTCCATGCACCCGTCCATCCATCCATCCATCCATCCATCCATCCATCCATCCATCCATCCATCCATCCACCCGTCCGTCCATCCATCCGTCCATCCATCCGTCCACCCATCCATCCATCCATCCATTCATCCATCCATCCCCTCCTCTTCCATTTCAGATGCTGCAGGTCTTCTTCACAAACATTAAAACAGACTAAAGTCAGTGCAGTTGTTTATCGTCTACATCTGCTTCACAGTCCGTTTCTGACAGAACATGTAAAACTCCAGTAGGGGGGGTGGGGGCGGGGGGTGGAGGTGGGGGCGGGGGGTGGAGGGCACAAGTTTTGCACCAGAGCTTTAACGTGAACAGTCAAGTTTGGGCCCATTTTTACACAAACCTTCAATAAATCAGATTGTGATTTTGTTTTATAACATGACATAGTGGTTTGTAAAAGTGTCAAAAATAACTGTTGTCCATAAAGGTTCATAAAAAAGACGTTTAGCTGTGATGTGATTTATTATTAATGTTATCTATCAGTGTATCTGGGATGAGTATGGATTCACTGCATCAGGTCAAAGGTCATACTGATGTGTAGAAAGAGCAAAAACAACCGTCTGAAAACTACATATTCCAACTTTATGAGCAACAGTATATTTACAAATATACAAAGTAACAGTGAGTGAACAGTAAAAGTTTTTGTTGTTAGTAGATCAGCTTTAATTGGGGTTTTAACCTGTACAGTCAACTTTATGCATGTTTTTGTTCTTGTTAAACATTTATCATTTAAAAAGTTATTTATTTCTTAATTTTTTAAAATGTATTATTTATTTGTTTGTTTAAAAATATTTATTTATAATTTTTAAATGTATTGTTTATGTTGTATGTATTTTTTAATTATTTTTTTTATGTATTAACTTCTTAATAATAGTTCTTATTTACTTCAAAATTATAATTAATTAAATTAACTATTTGTTCATTTGTTTATTGATTTATTTTAACATGTCTTGTCCATCGTCCTAATAGCAGAATTATAGTCTGACTGCCTTTTGGTGCTGAACAAATATGCATTACCAAGGGAAACTTCACAATAAAATAAAATAAAATAAACATAAAATAACAAAAATAAAACATAAATTAAATAACTAAATAAAATAACATAAAATTAAATTAAACAGAATAAAACAAAATTAAATAAATAGAAATATCATCATTATAATTTATTCATGTATTTTTATGTTAAAGGAAGTAATTTGAAAAGGACTCAAACCTCAGTGCGTCCTGTTATTAAACGACCTTTTACAGGTTTTAACTTTAAATCAGACCCTAGTTTTCACCAACTTCACCACGAGCTGCTAAAATCTGGACATAAAAACACGAACAGGGACGTAAGAGCATAAATATAAGGGAAGCCTGTTTTCATAACAGCAGTGGAAGCAGGTTTGTTTCTGTTCAGCAGAGTTGGTGTGATCCCTCCTCTTCATCTTTCTTCCTCCTCCATCCCTCCATCCTTTCATCCTCTCTTCCCTCTCAGCGCCGTCGTCAACTCTCCTCCATCCTCCTCTAAAGCCTGTTCTTTCTGGATGAGCAGGTTTTATGAGTGGAGTGATAAAGAGAAGGGGGGATGAAGGGCAGAGAGGGAAGGAGAGGTGGAGGACGACGAAAAAAAAAAAAAAGAAAGAAAAAAAAAACCACACCATAGAAAGATGGGAAGAAAAAAGAAGTGGAAACAGAGATGAGCTGGGCCTTTATGACTCCAGACTGGATACGACCCAAGAACATTTTTATGACTTCAAATGTCTGTCCCTTTGAGTTTCAAGGTTTATTTCTGATTCAAAACTGTCATTTGGTGAAAGCGAAGGGAAACGGAGAAGAAGAAGAAAGAGAAGGAAGAAGAAGGAGGAGGAAGAAGAAGAAGAAGAAGAAGAGCAGCTCTCAGCAGTGTCCACATAGGGAGCCATGGACAACAGGATCTGTGGTGACTATTGTGTTCAGTGTTGACCTGTGACCCCGGACCTCCTCCCTCGTCTGCCCCCCCCCCTTTGTTGAGAAGGAGGTTCTAAGGACAGGGGATGCTTGGGACCTTTTGTCTATTTCTGTAGTTGATTGTGTGTTTTCTGTAAAACCCTATGAGACGACTTTGTTGTGATTTGGGGCTTTAATTAAAAAGTTTTATTGAATAATTGATTTTATTCTACACTTTTCAATTCTACTCAGTTCTATTCTTTTCTAATTTATTTTATTCTATTCTTGTCGTCTGAACCTGCTTTATCCTCATTAGGGTCACAGGGGTCTGTGGGGGTCTAATCCAGCTCCAGGCGGGGTACACCCTGTATGAGTCTCCAGTTCATCTCAGGGCTGAACATATATAGACAAACAATCACTCTCACATTCACACCTATGGACAATTTAGATTAACCAGTTAACCTATCAGTGCATGTGTTTGGAGAACTGGAGAACCTGAAGAAAACCCACGCAGACATGAGGAGAACATGTAAACTCCACACAGAAAGGTCTGGTGTGGGAATAGAACCAGGGTCATTCTGTCTGTGAGGAACAAGTGCTAACCACTGCACCACTGTGCAAAATACCTTTATTATATTAACTGTTAAGATTCAAAGTCACAAAATAAAAAATGCTACTTTAGTGCCTTGCTCAAGAGTTAATCAGCAGAGCTTGCTGATGAACTGATCATTTGAATCAGGTGTGTTGGAGCGGGGTGACATCTAAAACATGCAGGACAGTGGACCCTAAGAACCAGGACTGAAGACCACTGAACGTACATGTAAAAATACTCATAATGAAGTGAAGCTAAACTGCGTCAGGATTCTGTCCATAAAGAATCGTCAAGTGTTAATTTTGTCTGAAAATTTTAATTTAGTTTTAGTCACAATTTAGTCATCTTTAAATCATTTTAGTGTTAGTCTAGTTTCAGTTGACCAAAATTCATAAAATTTTACGTTATTATTTTAGTCGACTAAAATTACTCTGAACATCTGAATCCACTTTATCCTCACTAGGGTCACAGGGGTCACTGGGGGTCTAATCCAGCTCCAATGGGTGAAGGCGGGGTCAGAGGTCACCCTGTATGAGTCTCCAGTTCATCTCAGGGCTGAACATATATAAACAAACAATCACTCTTACATTCACACCTATGGGTGATTTAGATTAACTAGTTAACCAGTTAACCTATCAGTGCATGTGTTTGGATGGTGGGAGGAGCCAGAGTACCAGGAGAAAACCCACGCAGACACGAGGAGAACATGTAAACTCCACACAGAAAGGTCTGGTGTGGGAATAGAACCAGCGTCGACACTATTTTATTCTGAATCCTAATCTCACAAATGACACCTGGAAGCTGTTGCATAATTTAAACTCTATGTCAGTAACAGTCTGGTTTTGCCCTGTGGCGGCTAGCTTCTGTTCTACAAACATCCCATAATACTGATCGTGTGAAGAGCTGTCACATTTGGCTGGAGGACCATCATTATTTTTATTATTAAAACAACGCTTCGGCATCATTTTCACATCGACTAAAACATTTTCCACATGACGCGAGCGTAAAACAAGAGTCATTAATTTCGAAAGAATATTCAGGCGTCCGTCCGTGGAACTGTTTTTAATCCCAAACCGTGTCGAGGAGAAGAAGAAAAAGAAGAAGAGAAGAAAAAAAAAAAAAAAAAAAAGAAAAGCTGCTACTATTGAAACAAAGTGTCGCTGTCACCACGGCGACGGCGGTTGGGTGCGCTGACACTTGGTAATTGTGTTGTTGGATTAGATTATTAAAGAACACAAGTTGAGCCGCCGTCGTCAACATCATCGCTGGAGGTGTGGAGGATGATGGGAAAAGATGCACTTCTGTACGACACACACACACACACATTAACACAAAGTGGCCTACATACACACAATGTCATCGTCGTCACACACACGGTAATGAAGGCTGCAGGCTTGTGTGTGTGAGATGGATGGTTTGACTTTAAGCTTGTATAAATAAAAGCTAAATAAATCCTGATGGCCTCTAGTGATGGCTTCGAAATGTGTGTGTGTGTGTGTGTGTGTGTGCTTGTATTCCTATCTTTATGGGGACATTGATGCGTTTACACAGTCACACCATAGGGACCTCTGACACTATGGGGACCAAAATGCATGTCCCCATGAGAGTTAAATATAGAGGTATGTCCCCACTTGTAAAATAGAAACGATGTGGCCCATGTATAGGGCCACATCCTTTTTAAATGTATTTATTTTAATGTATGTAATGCTTCATTTTTATTTATTTATTTGATTTATTATTATTTATTCTCTATATTTTCTTTAATTAATTATACTTTTGAAATTATTTTTTATTCATTCATTTTTCTTTTATTCTTTTTTCTTTTATTACATTTTCATTATTATTTTATTAAAACACACTACCCAATGGCTACTTGATTACAAACTTGGTCCTCATGAGACATGGAAACGAGAATGTGTGTGTGTGTGTGTGTGTGTGTGTGTGTGTGTGTGTGTAAGAGAAACACTTTGGAAAAGAGTTTGTGTATGTGTGAGAAGTAAGTTTCTACACACACACACACACACACACACACAGCCTGAGGCCTTTTCTCATTCAAGTATTTTTCTCTCTTTTTTTTTTTTTATTTTTTTATCCCAAAGTGAAATAAAACAAAGAAAATGATAAAGACATCAGATCCAATGTCACCTCTGGTCTGACTGGAGTCCAAACATGTTCACATTCACTTACTGGAGAAAGTTCCACTGGACTTTCAGTTCAATATAAAACTATGGACGGACACACACACACACACACACACACAGTTCTGATCAATGTGGGGCCCTAGGCGAACACTAGGCGAACACCCCTCTTTCCTTTTTGAATTAGAAACGATCATCTGTAAAAATACTGTCCTAGATCTGATCCATGAATAATCAGTTAAATTTAATTCTTTGTTTACTGTATTTTCCACACTATAAGGTACACTGTCAATAAATGGTTTATTTTAGGAAATTTTTTTCATATATATATATATATATATATAAGGTGCATTAAGTGAAGTCAAACATTCACAATAACTCTCAACCTTGTTGAATTGTAACAACATGCTGCTAAACACTTATGCTGCTAAACCAAAATTGAAAAGAGCCCAAATTCTGAGATAAATCAAAATTATGTGATAAAAAGGCAAAATGATCAGATTAAAAGTCTAAATTCCCAGTCACTGTGAGAAAATGAAAGTCTTTTAAGTGCGCCTTATAGTCTGTAAAATACAGTATCTTAATATTCTAATTCTGTAGGAATTTGTGTCCCCAAGGCAACCGCCTCGTCTGACTGTGACAAAAACGCCGGCCCTGCACACACACACACACACACACACACTTTTCCATGTTATGAGGACAAAGTTTGTAATCAAGTAGCCATTCGGTAGTGAGTGTAAAGCATTTTTTAAATAACATAAAATAATAAAATAAAGAATACAACAAAAATGAATGTATACAAAATTATTTTTAAAAAAAATAAATAAATCCATGTAAAAACAGATAGAATAAATAATAAAATAAATAAAAATGTAAATAATAAATAATAAAAAATATATCAATATATATTTTTATTAAAGTAAACACATCTTCAGACCTCTGAAAAATACAGGTTTAGCTTTGCACCTGTAACCCTCATGCTTTTTGAGGACTTCAGGAAAAAACTGATTAATTCATAGGGCCACATCATTTCTGTTTTACTAGTGGGGAGCTTAATTTATATTTAACCCTCAAGGGAACCTGAATTTTGGTCCCCATAGTGTGACTGTGTAAACATATCAATGTCCCCATAAAGATAGGAATACAAGCGCACACACACACAAGTTGATTACAATAATCTCACCCAAACAATGTTGGACAACATTAAAAAAAAACAAAAAACTAAGGTTTTGTTGAAAATGTTTCCATTAGTTAAGGTTTCATGCGCACTTCTTATATTTGCACATTTTGATGGTCAATGGAAAAGTGACTAATGCTGAAGTGAGTCAGTTCAGTTTTAGTCCAGGTAAAGCTCCTGCAGCGACCATCATTCATTGTCTGGTGACAGTGAACATGGAGCCGCTGCCCTGGGAGCCGCACTGCACTCATAAATGACATTATTTCTTCTCCCCGCTGTCCCTCATGTGGTTTTCAGAAGCCAAGTTTGATCAACACAGATGACGTGATGCTGTTGGAGAAAAGTTTCCCGCTCATCAAAGCTTCATTTGACTGGAAGAAGGAATTTATTCAGATTCAGGGGCAAGTTCTAGGGCATAGACAGATCAGACTGAAACCAGAGATGGACTCAATGGACCCGTTTACATGGACTTTTTATTCCTGTTTAATTAGGAATAAAGATTAATTCCATTTTAACCCTTTGACCACAATTGGAGGGAGCGGGGAGGGGGGTTTGGGGGTACTGGATCCTTACTTGATAAAAGACGGATGATGTCGGTAAGTTTCCAAGTATAAAATCGTCTGACATATACGTACTTAATTGACAGCCTTCTATGTCCACTCATGAAAAACTTGGCACCTACAAGTGTTAAGACACATATGTTATGTGTTATGTGTAAAACACGTTTTACATCGACATAAATGTAAACTTCTGTGACTGAAGTCATCGTCAGGTCCAGAAGGTTCCTATGTATGAAGCCTGGGTGTTTTACAATAAACTGGATAGTTCTATTTATACAGATAACTGCACATGGTATGGCAGGGGAAACATCCTACCGGACCAAGTCCTGTATTTGTCTTCGCTGCTGCAATTTTATTCACAGTCCAGATTGTGGTTAGAATGTGAAGGACAGACAAACAGACATTCCTGATCGTGCTCTCATCCCAGTCCATACACTTGATCGCTTCTAACCATAGACGTTGTAGAGTTTTTTCTTTGAATGGGTGAGATCCGGGCGGCACGGTGGTGCAGTGGTTAGCACTCGTGCCTCACAGCAAGAAGGACCCTGGTTCGAATCCCATACCAGACCTTTCTGTGTGGAGTTTGCATGTCCTTCCCGTGTCTGCGTGGGGTTTCGCCGGGCACTCCGGTTTCCTCCCACCATCCAAACACATGCACTGATAGGTTAATTGGTTAATCTAAAATTGTCCATAGGTGTGAATGTGAGAGTGATTGTTTGTCTATATATGTTCAGCCCTGCGATGAACTGGCGTCTCATACAGGGTGTACCCCGCCTTCGCCCATTGTAGCTGGATTAGGCCCCCAGTGACCCTAGTGAGGATAAAGCGGGTTCAGATAATGAATGAATGAATGGGTGAGATCCAGATGAAATTCTTTCCAGTTTAACTTCATCCTTGTAATGATACTGACAACACAACAATAGACATTTCTATCTATGCTTCAGGTTTCCATGCAGTTTTTTGAGTCCAGTCTGTGCACGCAACTTCCTCTAATGTTTGAATGACGTTGACTGTGAAGGGGTCTATAGTCAACTGTTATACAGAAACTATCTTAAAACAAAAACACACAAGACATAAAAGACAATGTTTAAAAAATGCAGATGCCTTGAGGAAGATAAATATGAGGACTAATTAAAACCATGGTGTTGGAATGAACACCAACATTACCCATACTAGACCTAGTTTATAAAAGGCCCACTACAGGTCCTCACTCCCCCCCCTACAGTGAACCAAACGCTCCGCCCCTGCCTTTGATTCATACTGGTCACTACAGTGGACAGTTCTTTTACAGCTGTTCTCTCGTATATTCATGGGTTTTACTAGCCTAGAAGACGCTATCCCTATTCATTACATGTATGGGTCTAGTGGTGCTTCATAGTCAGGGGAGGCGGGGCTAAAAAGTCGTCTTTCAAATCCCTGTGTATGCAATAGGACGGTACTACAACCAATCAACGTAATCTTTAGGATGACGTAGTTAGACACCGGAAAGTTCACGGAGGAGTCTGGAAAAAGTTAGGAATGAATAAACAAAATGGTGGATTACAGAGCTGAACGACTGTTGTTGCTTCTGTAAAAAGAATTAAAAGATTGCTGACATTTTCTCACATTCTTCACTTATCTTTGATAACAGGAAATCACAACCCATTGTTGCTCTTCTATGGTTGTTTCTCTCCAAATCATTGCAGTGTCACTTTGTTACTCCCGCCCTCTGACTCTACTTCACTGTGAATCGTCGGCCAGTTTTAGCCAAAAGTTACATTGAGGCTAATGCTAACGCATAAAATTGTGTATGGATGCTATGGATGTGTCCAGACCAATATTTGGAGGTTTCTAAAATGTCCATACCAATTTTGAATGGGAAATGACATGACATTAGAGAAACAAAAAGTTCATTTGTCCCCTCCTCAGTTCCGTCTGTCAAGACAGCGTGTCACTGGTGAAGACAGCCTGACTATCTGTAGTGTTTCTTTCATCAAGAAAATTTTTGGACTAAATATTTTTGTCAATGAACCTTTATGTGACAAAAATGAGATGGGACTAAACGGAAATGTTGGTCTTGTGACGATAACTATAATTACCGTATTTTCCAGACTATAAGGCACACTGAAAAGACTTTCATTTTCTCTTTACTTATTATAAGATTATTTGTTTAATTGAAGACTTTTTTTTGCTTATTTCGAGACGATTTTTTTTGTTTATTTAACGTTTTTTTTTATCAATATTATTTTTTTCCTTTTTAAGATTCAATTTTTTTTCTTAATTCAAGATTTGTTATTTTTAATTATGATTTGCTGTGCTTAGATTCATGAAAAAAAAAAATTTAATTAACCAATGAAACAAGTTAAACTGACCTTGGTCATATTTCTTAAATCAGATTTTCCAGATCTATTGTCTATAAATCACCTTTTATATTTAACTGAAAACTTCCTCTTGAGGTGATTCTGTCTGATTTGAAGTGTTACGGTCATATTTTCAGTAAACATCTACACATGTACACACCATCCTCTAACCCCAGGACACATTTATGACACATGTCTGGTGGGCGGAGCTTAACCAGGCCAACAAACACCATGACACTCGCCTGTGATTGGCCGGATGGTTATGTCATCCTCCATGAAGGTGAGGCCTGCATAAGTGCACCAGGGCCAGCAGGAGCAGCTCTGTTCTGAGATGAAAACGGCAGAATGGCCTTTTGTGTCCAACACCAGACTCTTCCTCTCAGGGGATGAAGAGCATTTTGCAGACAAGTTTTTCCACTTTTGTCCTCTCCCTGTGCTGTCGCCTCGTCCTCCCTCCGTTTACAACCCTCTCTTCCGCTGACTTTAATCTCTCTCTCACCCAGTTTGCCTCCCCGCCCTCCTCTCCATTTCACACTCTCCCATCCCAAAGTCCGACTCCAAGTTCAGAGCGGTCGTTAGAACCCCGCAGAGACACATTCACCTCCGCTTAGACCTCATCTCTCTCTGTCTTTCTGTGCAAGTCCAGCTTCAGTTTGATCTTTATTAGCCCGGCGACACAAATCACTGCCCTCATGTCTCTACTCCTCCGTTTGTCTTCTTTTTCCACAGTCCAACCTTCCCTCCTTGACCCCTCCCTCCCCCACCCATGTGTCTTTATTTATTTATTTATTTATTTTACATCTGCCTTGTTGCTTTGCACTATTTAATAGAAACATCAAGTGTCTTTCAACAGTTGCAGAACAACAACTCACAGGATAGAAGATGTGCTTTGGCTTTTCAAGGTTGTTTTTGATTCAGAGAGTTTGTGTGTGGTCATCTGTGGTCACCAGTGGTCACATGTGGTCACCTATGGTCATCTGTGGTCACCAGTGGTCACTGGTGGTCATCTATGGTCACCGGTGGTCACATATGGTCACCTGTGGTCACCAGTGGTCATCTGTGGTCTCCAACGGTCATCTGTGGTCACCAGGGGTCATCAGTGGTCACCAGTGGTCACCTGTGGTTATCTGTGGTCACCGGTGATCACCGGTGGTCATCTGTGGTCACCGGTGGTCATCTGTGGTCCCCGGTGGTCATCTGTGATCACCGGTGGTCACCAGTGGTCTCCAACGGTCATCTGTGGTCACCAGGGGTCATCTGTGGTCAGTCAGCCATGGTCATCTGTGGTCACCAGTGGTCATCTGTGGTCACAATAGCCCTGAAGGGAAAATTATCCACTTCCACATTTGTGTTTGTTTCCTTCTTGTCCCACTTTCAAACAGTTTGATTCCAGAAGGATCTATTCTGATCCATATAATGAACTTCTCCAACGATCTAAACCTAAACAGTACACAGTGTGTATGTGTGTGTGTGTGGGGGGGCTCATTGTCAGTCTACATCAGCGGTGTTCAATCCTGGTCCTAAAAACCTACTATCCTACATGTTTTAGATTTATCCCTCTTCCAACACACCTGACAGTCATTATCAGTCTTCTGCAGAACTTGATGAGAGGTTTATCATTTAAATCAGTTGTGTTGGAAGAGGGATACATCTAAATCATGCAGGATACTAGCTCTCGAGGACCAGGATGGAGCACCCCTGGTTTACATCATAAAATATGTCAGTTAATTTCTATGTAAATTCTACCTCCGTTCCTTTTCTAGAAAATTCTCTGTGACCCTATTGTACCAAGTACACTGCAAAAATCTACATCTGACCAAGTTTATTTGCCTCAGTTTTAGTCCAAATACAGTGGTACCTCAACTGGCAAAATTAATTTATTCCATAAGTGGTTTCGTATCGTCAATTTTTCGTAAATAGTCTGAGTCGGTCCGAAGTCCCCCATTACTACCTCTCAAACCCTTTAAAATGATAAAAGTATACACATTTTGCATGAAATTTGTTTAAGTAAAAAAAAAAACTTTAATTTTAGATTTAATTTATTGGTCTCGATGGGTAAATGTGTCTTCACTGACTGAACATTAACCATTAAAATGAACCAGACATGTAAATAATTTTCATACCATTGTGGTTGTTTTGTCAGTTTCAACAATGTTTGTTGACGGATGTTTGGTGAAATATTGATCTAAAGATGACTGCCTTTGACGACTTCCTAAAATATGCGAGGCATACATTGTCATATTGGGCAATAGCAAGACTTGTGAACATTTTTTGGAATGTTTTTTTCCCATGAATTGGAAAAGTTTGCTTAGGTGAAGATGTTTTTTGCCTACTTTTTTTTGGATTCATTTACGTTTTTAAAAATATTTATTCAAGACTACTTTTGACTTAATTTAACTTTTTAAAAAAATCTTGAATTGAACAAAAAAAATGCTAATGGAACAAGTGGAAATTATCTTGATAAGATTTCTTGAAATAATATTTTCCAGACCTGTCGCCTATAAATCAGTTCTTATATCTGACTGAAATGTTCCGCTGTCAGATTTTAAGTGTGATGAGATATTAGGACTAGAAATGAGAAAATTCACATGGAAAGACTTAAGAATTCACTGCAGCACACTAAAAAAAATAAATAAATACAGAAGATCATACTTCAAAAAATGACGATAAAGCAACTAAACACACAAAAATGAGATTATAGACACTTCTCCAGGGAAAATGACATAACTGGATGTAGACAAATCCAACATTTGAGACATTTGGACGTTTTTGTGAGAAGAGGAAAACCTCTGCTGTTTTAATGAGATTACAATGGATTAAAAGAGACTACACACACACACACACACTTTGTCCTTATTAACATTTCCTTCCTTTGTGTTTCTAATGATCTTTACGTCTTTTGTTTTAACTTTTCCCCCTCTTCACCTCAACATTTTTAAAAATTCATTTTTTTAATTAAATTAAGTTCCGTTTATCCTTCACCTGAACTTTTTCACTTTTTCAGTGAATCCCCTTTCCCTTTTTTATTATCCTATAATGTGTGAAAAACATGTGTCCGTCTCACCACCAGAGCTCGCATTTGAGCCGCTACCGGACCCACAAAGATGCACGGACACACACTCTCTCTCACACTCACTCACTCACTCACACACACACACACACACACACACACACACACACACACACACACACACACACACACACACACACACACACACACACACACACAGTTGTCTCGGATCTGTGGAAAAAAAGGAAAAAAGGAAAAACAATAACTTCCCGTTAGTTAATCAAGCAGCTCGTGAGAAAGTTTATGAAACAGCGAACCGACAGATCTGACCGATAACACACACACACAGACACACACCTCCTTTTTTATCACCAATCCCATCCTCCGGAATGGGAACTCTTCTGTGATTGGCTCAACAGGCCGTCGGTCATGTATGAAGGGGGCGGGGTCAAGGCGTGGGGGGCTGACCCACCCGGACTGTGTGATCCAGCCGCTGGTAGTTACGCACAGACCGGACAGTCCGCTCACAGGAGAGGAGGCGGAGGACGGGCATAGAACGAAGACACACGCACGAGGACACACGCACAAGTGGAAGAACAGGAGCAGAAAAGTACAGACAGAGCGCGCGTGACACTTTTCTTCCACGTCCGCGAGCTCCATGTCACTTCCCGGGTCCCCTCCGCTACTCTCCCCGGGCTCCGGCGCCCCTACTCCGGCCGCGCTCTACCACCGCTCCACCTCCGCCGCTCCGGAGTCGTCCAGCCCAGCTCACACCACCAACTCCCATTCCTCGCTGTCCCCGTCCCCACGGCTCACCGGCACCATGCTCGGTACTTTCCTCCCCCTTCCCGGACCCGGTGGGGCTTCACTGGGGGGTTTGGGGAGCAACAACAACAACAACGGCGGTGGTGGTGTGGGAGCTCAGTTGGGCTCTGCTCTGGGTCCCCTCGGCGGGTTCGGTTCTCTCGGTACTCCCGGGTTGACCCCAGGCTCACCCGGGCTCGCGCCGACCCCCTCTGGCCCGGGTCTGTGTAGCGAATGTAAGCTCGTGGAGGTTCACGGCGTCAAAGTGGCCAGCTTCAACGTGGACGGGCATGAGCTCATCTGCCTGCCGCAGGTGTTCGACCTCTTCCTCAAACACCTGGTGGGGGGGCTGCACACCGTCTACACTAAACTGAAGAGGCTGGACATCACGCCCGTGGTGTGCACCGTGGAGCAGGTGCGCGTCCTGCGGGGACTCGGCGCCATCCAGCCCGGAGTGAACCGGTGCAAACTCATCTCCAGGAAGGACTTCGAGATCCTGTACCAGGACTGCACGAGCGCCAGGTCAGAGTGGACACACACGCACGCGCTTACACATACTCGGGTTTTCGTGTTTAATTGTTGTTTTTAGGGTGTGTTTTGAGGATTTTCTGGACTCATGGACACGCGAAGTTTATTTTGTTGAACATGTATGAATGACTTAAATATCCTGTACCAGGACTGGATCAGTGCCAGGTCAGAGGGTACACATATTTACTCACACACATATTTACTCACGCGCGCTCGCGCAGATGCGCTAAACACACATAGTTTGGGTTTCGTGTCGAATTGTTGTTTTAAATCTGTGGTTTGAGGTCTTTAGGGATAGTTTTGAGGGTTTTGTGTCACTTCTGGACACTGGGACACGTAAAGTTTGTTTTGTTCAACATCTACGTCGGGCTTCAACATACTGTGGACTGCACGAGCGCCAGGTCAGAAAACACACACACACACACACACACTTTCGCACGCGCGCTCACGCATGCAGTTACGCACACTCAGGGCTCGTGTTTAGTTGTTTTAAATCTGAGTTTTGAGCTTTTTAAGGTTAGTTTTGAAGGTTTTCTGTCAGTTCTGGACGCTTGAACACGTTAAGTTTATTTTGTTCAACACCTACAAAAGATTTTGAGATTCTGTACCATGACTGCACGAGGGCCAGGTCAGAGGCGACACGGATATTTACACACACATACACACACGCGCGCGCCCACATACACACTGGGGGTTTGTGTTGAGTTGTTGTTTTAATCTAGGTTCATTTAGTGTCAGTTCTGGACACTTGGACTCATAAAGTGTATTTTGTTGAACATCTGCTGGTGTGTTTTTATGGACCTGGACTGAAGTTTGTGTGAGTCTTCTGAACATTCATGTGTTTGAAAGAAGGACTGAGGGGATGAGAGAGTCTGAGGTGGGATACACAGGTTTCTTCTCCTTTTCTTTCCCTTTACTGAAAAAGTATAACCCCACTTAAACATAAAAAATGTCCAGATATCACATCTAAAATATTTGACTTGTAGTCACTTCTTATGACCTGAAAATTAAAACTTAGCTTCTGTGAAGTAAAATGTTTTAGATGTGATATCTGGACTATATATATTTTATTTGGTTTAAACAGGGTTCTACTTTTTTCAGTGTTCTCTTCCTTCTCATTTCATTTATTAAGATCCCCATTCGCAACTGATGTTTCTATTGCTATTCTTCCTGGGGTCCACTGTATACATTGCATTATAATTTACCCACCCCCGTGCGTGCACACTCGCACATTCTTTTCCATGTCTAATGAGGACAAAGTTTGTAATCAAGGTGCCATTGGGTAGTGACTGTTAAAAAAAAATGTGGAAAAATAAATAAAATAAAAAATCTATAAAAATTACTGAATACAAAAATAATTATGTAAAACATAATATATAATAATAAAAATAATAATAATAATAATAATAATAAATAAAACATTAATAAAATAAATACATTTTAAAAATACATGAAAATAAAACATCTTCAATCCATGTTTCTTTTTGCACCCGTTTCCCTCATGCTTTATGGGGACTTCCAGAAAAAAAACATTTATAGGACCACATCGTTTCTATTTTACTAATGGGGACCGTAATTTATATGCATCCCTCATGGGGACCTGGTCCCCATTGTGTGACTGTGTAAACATATCAATGTCCCCATAAAGATAGGAATAGGCATAGACACAATGACATATAATATGACAGCCCAATTCAATAAAAGTGAATAAAAACAGTAAATGCATTTACACTCATTGACCCAATAATAGTTCCCTGATACAAATCTCCTCCTCCTACCCTCGGGGTCTGCAGTCCTGGTCCTGCAGAGCTACTATCCTGCATGTTTCAGATATTTCCCTGTTCTAACACACCTGATTTTAATGATGAGCCTACAGTATCATCCAGCTCTGCAGAAGATGAGGATGATGACAACCGTCAGGTGGATCTGGAAGCAGGAAACATCTGAAACAGGAGTGTCAAACTCATTTTAGTTCAGGGACCACATTCAGCTAAATTTTATCTGAAGTGGGCTGAACCAGTATTAAAAAAAAAAAAAAGAGCGTAATATAGAAATAGTGCCAACTCCAAACTTTTCTCTACATTTTAGAGTGAAACAAGTAAAATGACATAATGAAAAACAAACAATATTAGGTTTTAGTTGATCATTTACAGACATACATTAAAACTTACAGATCACAGTGGATCTACAGATACACAAGATATTTAGTAATAGGTGCTATATTAATAAAATTGTAACGACTCCTCTTAAATCATTCACTGCCAGGTGAATGAGAAGAGAATATGAAATCAGAATATAGTCATTATATAATACTATCTATAGTATAATTTAAGACTACATAAGTATGGCACCCTTCAAAATAAAGTGTAGACTGTTCCTTTGGATTTGAATTGATGCCAAAACACATCAATGGTAGTGAATGAGTTAAGACATTTCAAAATGTTCACATTAATTTATCGTTATTGAGATTTCTTTGTGAAATTATACTTTGAGTGTCACTAAATGGGAAAAAATGTACATTTACAAAGATAAATCTTTTTACTTGTGAATATTCACAGGTTATTATGAGACTGAATTGGTCTGAATGTGGCCCATGATTCATCCAAAGGGCCAGATTAGAACCTTAGGCGGGCCAGATTTGGCCCCCGGGCCATACGTTTGACACCTTTGATCTAAAACGTGCAGGATAATAGCGGCTCTGCAGGACCAGGGTTGCAGACCCCTGTTTTAGTCAGACATATGGTCCAGGTGTGTTTCCATAGAGCTCAGGTGGATTTGCTCCAGTCCAGACCGGCTCAGATCACAGTTGGACTCCTCAACCTTTTCCATTTCTGTTCAGTGTCTTAATCTGGTCATCTGTGGTCTCCTCTGGGGGGGGTCTTGGGGGTTCTCCTCTGGGGGGGTCATGTGGGTTTCTCCGCTGTCCTGGCTGTAGATGATAGTCTGGATTGAATCCAAACGGAGGTCATGTGGAACAGATAAGGCTTTGCTTTTTTATTTTCCCTGTGGATTATTATTATTATTATTATTATTATTATTATTCCATATTGTGTTTGTTTCGTACTTTTGTTCATATTCATCTTCCTGTGGTGTTTCTGAACACACTGAGGTTCATTATCAAACTGATGACAGTGTGTGTGTTTGTATTCCCATCTTTATGGGGACATTGATATGTTCACACCACGGGGACCTCTGACAATATGGGGACCAAAATTCAGGTCCCCACAAGGGTTAAATAGAAAGGTCCCCACTAGTAAAATAGAAATGATGTGGCCCTATAAATACATTAATCTGTTTTTTTCCTGAAGTCCTCATAAAGCATGAGGGAAACGGGTGCAAAGCCAAACATGTATTTTTCAAAAGTTTGAAGATGTGTGCGTTTTTTTGTAATTATTTTAACGTTTAAATGTATTTATTTTCATGCATTTTTTCCTTTTTAAATTATTATTTATAAAATTTTTTATTGAGTTTAGAATAATTAAAAAAAAAACTTTCCCAATTTAATAAAATGTTCTAATTTTAATTTTTTTTTGTCTTTACACTCACTACCCAGTGGCTACTTGATTACAAACTTGGTCCTCATGAGACACGCAAACAACCCTGTGTGTGTGTGTGTGGTGAATCCACAGCAGACACATGTTTCATTAGTTTGTGTTGGTTTGACTAAAATGAAAACACACCCGCAAACAAATGCAAAGCAAACATCAGGCAGCTTCTGTGTTGTTGACTTTAGTTCCAGAAAACCTCATATTCACAATCCATGACTTAGACCTCACCACCGTGTGTGTGTGTTAGAAATATGAGCCATTATGTGTGTGTGTGTTTCAGTCTGAAGCAATTTTTTATTTAATTTTTTTTACATGAAGACAAATGTGTGTTTTAGAAAGTCAGTGTTATTGCATGTGTGTGTGTGTGTGTGTGTGTGTGTGTGTGTGTATAAACAGTGTGTTTTTATTGGCGGTTGTGTCCGTGGAGCAGCTACTGTGGTCTCCTCAAACTCCAGTATCGGTCCATCATCCCAGTCAGGGATATATTACGATATATCGTATTGTAATTTCTGTTACATCAGCAGATTCTCCCCAATACACACATTTATATAATGTGATGTATAATTGCGGAAAAAACATTTCCATTGTGCTTTTGCGATATATTTCAATATCGAAACATCTGAAAAACCGCCCTATGAAAGCGTCAAACTTTGTTTTGTGTGTTTTTTCAAAATTCGGGTCTTTTCTTTACCAGTTTTTATAGCGATATTTACATTTTGAGAATTTCCAAGGATAATGGTAACACATGGTTACTACTGACGGGGTGAATACGATACCCATAAGCGATTAGTATGTCCAAATATTATAGAATCATAATGGTATCATCTTGCCTATCAAGTAGAAACATGGTCACCTTAGCATCGGTTTTGAGCCCCTTTTTCCTCTTTCAGTTATTGTTGGTGCTGGAAAGTCGTATTGATTACCACCCTTGTCCTGTTCTTCGCTTAGTTTCCTCAAACTGTTTTTATTTTAGTTTTGCTGCCAGTTGTCGTCTTTTCCGCCATAGTTGTTTTTGTGAACGTGGACAAGGGGGAGGGAGGGGTGGGGGGTGGACTGATATTTGATGGACGTATCAGTAATTAAATCAGTGTAAAGATGATCAGAACAATGTTTGGCCAGAGTTTTCCTCTGGTTCCACCCTCTAGACTGGACTAAAACATTTAGCTTTTTTTTTAAAACATTCTATTTCAGTGCGTGATATCAGATTGTGAAGAGGCTTTCAAGTAATATGGTAAAAAAATGTTCCAAAAAAAAAAAAAAAAATCCTCCCACCCCGCCTTAAACCTATGAACTCTGTAAAAACACGAAGACCGGAATCGGCCGGAGTTCAAGACCAACCAACGTCACGTGAATATTTGGACTGAAAACCTGAGCTAACGTTGACACACACTAAATACACACATGAACGCACACTCTGAGGAGGATGCATTTTAGTGTCGGTTTGGTTCGGTTTGGCCTGGTTTGGTCCTGGTGAGAGAACGAGGCATTAGAGGAATTCAGTTTGATTAGAGCCAGAGGAGTGTGTGTTCAACAACAATAGACTCCAGCCGTGTTGTTCTATGTGCATTCACATGATTCATTATTACTCCTGACATGTACTGCTGCGTGTGTGTGCGCCTCCTATTCCTATCTTTATGGGGACATTAATCTGTTTACACAGTCACACCATGGGGACCAAAATTAAGGTCCCTACATATGAGGGTTAAATACAAATGATGTCTCCTTTAAATGAAAAAAAAATATATACATATATTTTCCATTCATTTTTTTAGGGCTGTCAAATTATTACATTTAATCAGATAAGTCACATGTTTGCGTTGGATGTGTTGATTAAAATATATCGGTGGACTGTTCTGTCTTGTTTTTATTTTTTAACTCAACACAGAGAAGAAAATATACAAAACTGCTAAAATCCATTAAAATAAAAAAAAAAAATTTAAACAAAATTATGAAAAATCCAAAACATTCAAAACTTGTAAAATACAGAAAAATCACAAGTGATAAAATATTCAAAATATGCAAAAGTATCAATATTTATGCAACTAACATGTTTATTCAACACCTTCAACAGTTTCAACAAAACAAGTTTTCAAACTGAATTGCATAAAATTTTTTGTCAGATTTATCAGGATGATGGATTAATTCACAATGCGTTGATTTTGACAATTTAAAAAAAATATTAAATTTTAATTTAATTTCATATTTATTTTTAGTAGTGTCATAATTGAGTTTTATATATATATATACACACATTTATAAAAAATTGTATTTATATATAAAAATTTGATAAATGATGAACTTTGTCCTCATGAGACATAGAAACCTGTGTGTGTGAGAGAGCGAGAGAGAGAGAAACAGAGACATAAACTGAAGGTTTGAGACGGATGAAAGATGAGACAAAGAAGAAAACACACTATTGATGCTGTGTGTGTGTGTGTGTCTCCACTGTACTAGACATAAATGGATGACCAGGGTGTGTAATATTCCAGTGGGTGTCAAAGTGCACTGTAAAAAAAATTAACTGTGTTTTCAGTTTGTTTTACAGTTTGTAGGCTGTTTTTACAGTGTGATTTTGACAGTTTTTTATAGTGTGATTTTTAGGCTGTTTTTACATTGTGTTTGTAGGTGGTATTTTAATAGTAATTTTTCGCCCCCTTCTTTTATTTTAATTTTTTTTTTTTTTACAGTGTGGGCTGGTCCATGCTGTGTTCGTGTGTGAGAGAATGGATGGTGAGTGACAGGAAGGAGGCTGCTGATGTTGGTGTTATTCTGGGCAGTCCTTACACACACACACACACACACACACACTCAGTGTGAATCCTTTTCATCAGTTTGGTCTTTTTCTTTCTTTTCCATGGAGCATTAAGTTCTTTTAATGGAGCACAGTGGTTTGTAAAACACACACACACTGTTTTGCCTTCTGCCTGAGGTGTGTGTGTGTGTGTGTGTGTGTGTGTGTAAAACACAAACAGACCTATCAGTTGTCATACTGTGTCAGGTTTCCTCAGTACGTGTGTGTACATCTGCAGTGGTGTTCATATTTACCCATTTGTGTGGGTTGTTGTGATATTTGTGTGCATTGTTTGTGTGTGTGTGTCTGGTTTCAGCTCCGCTTTGTGCTGCTGGTTAATTGATAAAGGTTAAAGCCTTGGTGGTGGAGCTGAGGTCACAGACTGTGTGTGTGTGTGTGTGTGTGTGTGTGTGTGTGTGTGTGGTGTCCAAACCGACCAATCACATGTAATTGAGACGGTAATCACACAATCTCCACCTCCTGGGGGAATTGATTGGTGGTCTGACAGAATCTGTAGTTTCATGTAATTATTAACATTTATATTTAATATTATTAAAAATGACTTTGAATAGATAAGTTTACATGTTCTAATGTCTGCGTGGCTTTCCTCCCACCATCCAAACACATGCACTGGTAGGTTAATTAGTTAATCTAAATTATCCATAGGTGTGAATGTGAGAGTGATTGTCTATTTACAGGGTTCCCACGGATCCTTGAAAAGTTGAGAAAGGTCAAAATCACATTGGTTCGAATTGAAGAGCATGTCAAAGAAACTTAAGATTGGCACAAAATAGGGGCGAGATTTGGCATTGTCTGAATACTTGTTTATTAATGACCAAATTATTTACTTTTCAGTTTTGAGAATTAACTATAATATTGTTTATATTAAATTACAGTTTGTTTTGTTTGTTTGTTTGCACAGTTTTGTAAATATAAACAGACCCCTTTGGACAATTTTTTTCTTCAATCCAAAATGTTCCAGTCAGATTTGGGGGGGGGGGGGGGGGGGTTGGATATCTCCGGGGGTACTGTACTGTATAAAGTGTATGCCCCCCCCCCACCTGCACTGGTTCCACTAAAACTTGATTCGTGTGCTTTTCAGTCCCAATCCTGTTCTAGGTTCACATCAGCCTTGACCTTTGACCTCCTGTGAACTGAACCTGTGCATTAGATCAGCCTTGATGTCGTATCTGAGGTTCTGGTTGGTCTAAAGAGAAGATGCAGCCGTCGTCTGGTCCCAAATATGACACACACATGTGATGATGTCATGGTGTAGAGACCGTTTGTGAATGTGGGCGGTCCAATCTGTGGGTCAGACCGCCCCCTCATTTACCCTGGGTGGGCAAGTGTGTGTGTGTGTGTATAAGTTTGTAGACACATGTATGAGTGTGTAGCAGTGTATATTAGCGTAAGTGTGTATAACTAAGTGTGTGATTGTGTAGAAGTGTATTAGTCTGAGTATACGTGTATATAACTGTTTATGTATGAGTGTGTATATTAGTGTGTGTATGTGATTGTGTATAAAAGCGTAGACATTGTGTATGAGTGTTTATTAGTTTGAATAAAAGTGTGTGCGCGTGTGTGTGTATTAGTGTGTGGAACTGTATGAGTAAAGTGTGTATAAGAGTAAGTGTGTATGAATGTGAATGAGTACAAGTGTCTATTGGACTAAGTGTAAATGAGTGTGTATAATTGTGTGTGTGTGTGTGTGTGTGTGTGTGTGTCTATGAGTATTAGTGTGTATAACCGTGAGGGTGTATTACTGTGCAGAAGTGTGTGTGTGTATGAGTAGAAGTGTGCATTAGTGTGTATAACCGAGTGTGTATGAGTAGGAGCGTATATTAGATTGTGTGTGTGTGTGTGTGTGTCTCAGGGCCAAAGGAGGCAGTTTCATGCCTGACTGACCCACACCATGAACAGGGACGAGAGACACTGAGGAGAGATAGTCCCTCTAACCCTGTCTCACTTTTTAGAGAGAGACAGTGAGAGAGGGTAGGGGGTGGGGGCGAGAGAGAGAAAAAGAGAGAGAGGTGAAGATCAAAGCAAGAAATATGAGCCTGTGTCACCGCTGAGAAGAACTGATCCTCTGCCTGTGTGTGTGTGTGTGTGTGTGTGTGTGTGTGTGTGTGTGTTGGGAAATGGATAATGTTTCACAAAGGCTGTTTCATTCTCCAACTTTTGGCTCAACTGTAGCAGGAGGAGGGGGCGAGAGACAATGACAATGATGGGGAGAGAGGGAGAGTGAGTGTGTGTGTGGGAGAGTGAGTGTGTGTGGGTGTGTGTGTGTGGGTGTGTAGGGGGGTGGGAACACAGATGTAGTTTTAAAGTCATGTCTCCATCCATGTGGTTATTTAGTGTCTTTGAAATAAACTTGGTTTAAATGTCCCGCCTTCTCCACTGAACATGTCAATCATTTAATCTGAGGAAAGTTCAGGTGATTTTACACACACACACACACACACACACACACACACACACACACACACACACACACACACAAGCTTCCATGTCTCATGAGGACCAAGTTTGTAATAATCACTTGTAGGTAAAGTAGCCATTGGGCATCAAGTGTAAACACACTTAACAAATAAATTAATAAAATACTTTTCAAACAAATTCAATAAGTAGTAAAATAGAAACGCAAAAAAAACTAAAATAATAAGTGTAAACTACATCTTTTTAAATAAATAAAATCGGACAATCATAAAAAGACAAATGAATAAATACATTTTTAAACAAAATTAAAAAGAAAATGTTAAAAAACACTAAATAAATGCATACAATAAAAATAAAAACGAGACAAAAATAACTATACAAAAAAGAAACAATATATATTATATATATATATATTAAATAAAAAAAAAATACACAGTCAAATAAACAAAAATAACAAAATGTACCTTTTTACATTGTCCTTCATGGGGACTCCCGGAAAAAAAATACATTATACTATTTAAATACATTAGAGTAGTGAGGAACTGCATTTATATTTAGCCCTCATGGGGACCTGAAATTTGGTCCCCACAGTGTCGGACATCCCCACAGAGTGACTGTGTAAACATATGAATGTCCCCATAAAGATATGAATAGAAGTATACACACTAGGCAGGTGTGAACACTCCAGATTTACACCAACATATAAAACAAAATAGAAATGGGAGAAAACAGGAGGAAGAAGAAGAGGGTGTTGACGACAACAAGATTATGTGGTGCTCAAAACAAACACACACACACACACACACACACTCTCTCAGGTGCACTTAGCAGATTGGTTTAGAAATGACATTAGTGAGTGTCACAACAGCTTTGACTCTTGTTCACCAGGTAATCCGTCCCTCCTCTCTCTCTCTCTCTCTCTCTCTCTCTCTCTCTCGCTCTACCCCTTTTCATCCTTTTCCCATCATCCTCCTTGACTTATTTTTCGGTTTCCTTCTGTAGCTTTATTTACAGCTTTCCCTGTTAACTTTGTATCAGTCTTCTCCCCTTTCTTCTCCTCTCCCTTCTTCATCTCCTCCCTCTTCTGCTCCTACATCCCCCTTTTTCATTCTTCTACTTTTCTCCTCCCCTATTCATCTCCTCCATCACCTCCATTTCTTCTTCATCTCCTTCTCCTCCCTCCTTATCTTCATCTAAACATTAAACAAATCTACCTTTTGTCATTTCTGTTCATTTTCTCTTTTCTTCCTCCCTCGTCATCCCCTCTCTTCCTACATCCTCTTGTTTTCTTCTCCATCCATCTGCTCTCAACTCCTCTTTTTGTTTATTTTCCCTCCTTTTCTTTATCACCTTTAGCCTCGACCTCCTCCTCCTCCTCATGTAAACCCTCCCTCATCCCTCGTTTCTCTTCCTCCACCTGGTCTTATCTCTATTTATTGTGACACAGTGTTGGCAGTGTGTGTGTGTGTGTGTGTGTGTGTGTGTGTGAGAGAGAGAAAAAAGGGGGAAAAAGGACAGATTTACAGTTTAGAGCGAACATCGGCCACAGACTGATATATCAAAGAAAGAGAGAGAGGAGGAGGTCAGAGGCGAAGAAGGAGATGAAAGGAGAACGGGGGGGCGGAGCTTGAGTGGGGGTAAAGAGAGGCCAATGGAGGGGGGGGGTGACAGGTGACGTGTGTGTTTGCGTGTGGAAGAAATGCATGTGGTTTTCCTGCAGACAACATGTTATTAATTAAAAAAGAAACACAAAAAATACAATTATTATGCATTTGAAGTGTGTGTGTGTGTGCGTGTATATTCCTATCTTTATGGGGACAAATATTCAGGTCCCCACAAAGGTTCAATATAAAGGTCGTCACTAGTCAAACAGAAATGATGTGACCCTATAGCTGTTTGTATAACTGTTCACCTGTGCTATATATTTATATATTTATCTTTCTACTGTCATGCCCGCTGTACTGGTTCTCAATTTTACTAACTTTCATACATTTTAATAGTTTTTAGTAATACATTCATATATTTTATTTGTTTTTACCCAATAGTTGAATTTTTATACACTGCTGGAAGTCGTCTTTTAAATCTCGTGCACAGTGTTGTGTATGACGACAATAAAGATCATTCTATTCTAAATACATGAATTTATTTTCTTTTCCGGAAGTCCCCATAAAGCATGGAAGAAACGAGTGCAAAAAAGAAACATGTTTTTCATATATTTGAAGATGTTTATTTAAAAAAAAATATATATATATATTTTTTTAAATTTATAATAATTGTTTAATTTAATTTATTTTTTTAACAAAACAAAACAATTTCTACATTTTTTTCATGTATTCATTCATTTATTAATTTAAATTAATCTTAAAATTTGTATAATTTTATATATATATATATATATATAGACATACTCTGGAGCTACTATCCTCAAGTTCTGCAGAAGACTGATACTGAGCGTCAGGTGTGTTGGAAGAGGAAAATATTTCAAACATGTAGGATAGTAGGTTTGGAGGAGCAGGATTGAGCAGTCCTGGTTTATACTCAACCCCCAATGTGTACTTGATTACAAAGTTGGTCCTCATGAGACATGTAAACGTGTGTGTGTGTGTATGTGTATGTGTGTGTGTCAGTGTCAGTCCACTCAGGGCTGGGTGGTGGAGGTGGGGGAATAAAAAAGCCCAGACAGTGTGTTATTACAAAAATAATTATAGCTGAAATCAATTAAAAACATGACAAGAGCATACATGTGTATGTGTTTGTGTGTGTGTGTGTGTGTGTGTGTCGCCCACCATGCGTCCTCCTCGTCATACAGAAAGAAAGTTTACCAGACAGCGTGTTATTAACAAAAACTTTAATTTGTAATTAAACATGTCAGGAGCAGAGAAGAAGTGTGTGTATGTGTGTGTGTTTTCTTAAAAAAAACTTAGAACAATATCTTGTGTTTTTGCTGCTTTTATTGTCTTATCTACGTGCATATTCCCTTTTTTTAAATTCTGTGGCATTTGTGTGTTTGTTTGTTACACGTACGTACGTGTGTGTGTGTGTGTGTGTGTGTGTGTGTGTAGTCGTCACCACCCTGCGCGTCAAACATCCTTCCCAGACAGCGTGTTATTAATGAAAACGTATAATAATCCATTTAAAAACATGTCATCATGATTAGAATAATAACAGTGGTTAAACTGACTGAGACGTTTATGGAGGAAGAAATTCTCATCGTTCGACCGGCGTGGGAGTGTGTGTGTGTGCGTGTGTGTGTGTGTGTGTAAGCAAACAAACGCACCCCAGTCGATTGCCAACTTTCCAAACTAGGTTTTGTTTTCGCCTATTGTCGACGTACAAAGAGATTCAGGACAGGAAAATGAAGTTGTCCACAAACTAAAGTCAGGAATATGACGTGTTGTGTGTGTTTTTTTTGTCATCAAGTGGATCTATTGTCTCTACAAGGAATAAAAACTAAATAAATTAATTAAAAAAACCTCCACTGCAACTCAAAAGTGATCATATTGCTGCCCAACTTGTCGAACTTCCAGTTTTTCTTTAAAACTTAAAAATGTAAAGTTATTCTTTCATAACTTCAAATAATGACAGCATCGTTACAAATAAAAATGACTCGTTTTGAGCAGAGATGGTTGAAGAATACTTGAATAATTAATTATTTTTGGTTGTTTGTCCTTCTCATATGTTCCTTTGATAAAATGTCCAAAATTCAGTACGTCACATATAAATGAAAGGTATAAAGCTGCAGAGAAAATTGTTTTCTCTCCCATCCTTCTTGTTTAGTTCATTTTAATGCCTGGTCCAACAGAAATAACTCATCATAGTTGACATCTGTCTATTTAACATGTTTTCTTTATAAGAACCAAAATCACTTAAATTCTTCCATTAATATCTATGTAACATGCACTAAAAATACCCAAAATGTACAAATACACTATAATACACTAATTTATCCTAAAATGAACTAAAAATAGTGTAAAACACACTGAAAATACATTAAATTGCACTGAATATATACTAAAATGGAGTAAAATGCATTGAAAATATACAAAAGTGTAAGAAATATACACTAAAATACACTGAAAACATTAAAATGCACTGAAAATACACAAAAATGCAGTAAGATTCAATACACTAAAGTCAGCTAAAAGAGTGTAAAATGCACTAAAAATATTGTAAAATGTACTGAAAACACAAATGTACTAAAACGTACTACAATGCATTCAAGTGAAACACGATTACTATAAGTTAAAAATCAAACATATGAAATAGTGATATTTAAAGATGATCTGTGTTTAATCCCATATTAAGAGTGTAGATCATTTTAATGAATGAGAGAGTAGAATATTTATGTGTGAAACGTCAACCATCACTCAGTGTATTTTATATTTCCAGCTGTTCCATGGTCTGTTTTACTCCAGTGTGAAGTAGAACATGTTAAATGTAAAGTCTATATTTCACATCCACGTCTTAACAGTTTTTTAGTGGAAATCCTCTGAACCGTGGATGAACTCACCTCCGTATGGTTCGACCTAAACATGCACATGCTTGATTTAGTTTATTTCAGCTATTGTTGTAATTCTGCAACATGTTCAGAAGGTTCAGATGTAAGGTTGACTTTTGAACTCTGCGCATGAACGGTGTATTTTTTTGTTGTTGCCCAAAGCGAAACGGGGGGGGAAGTGTTTTGTGTCATAAAGACGAGGGGTGGAAGAAAATATTTATTTTTCCGTCCTTTTTTTTGGGCCATATATTGCAATACTGTATTGATATCAAAGAAGTAATGTATCGATAATATTTTTAGGTATTTATTATAGCTGCGTGATATTTGAAAAAAACTAACATTTCGATATATATTGCGATAAGAAGATACTTTTTTATCCCCTCAGGGAAATTAGGTTGACATATATGTAGCCCACCACCTTCAAATACACACACACAGCATGTGTATGAATGAATGAATGAATAAATAAATGTATTATTGGTAAAAATAATGAAAAAAACAACAACTCAGGAGTCAGTGATGTGCGGGTCGATATATAAAAGACCCGCAGCCGATCTCTTTTTTTTTTTTATTAAACTAACCCGCCTACAACTCGGACTGCAAAAAAATATTTCAAAAAGTCAGACCAGACCCGCCTCTGGACCTGCATTTTTAAGAAGTAATCAATGGTCTTTATGAACATCACATGACCGTACTTGCTTCATCATTCAAAAGTTAAACACTAACGCAGCATCTAAACCAGGGGTCGACAACCTGTAACACCCAAAGAGACATTTAAACCTGGTTTCCATGGAAAATAAAACACTGGGAACCGCTTGTCATCTTTAAAAATCTCAGCCAATGTGTCCCAAATCTTCCTTTTTTTTGTTTGTATGTTTCCAGAGCGTTTACTCAAAACTAACCGAAGCACAAAGCTGGCGTGAGGTAATAGAACTTCTAGAGCTAGCAGATAGAGACTGGGACAGCAAGTCGTCACCATGACAACCCAACAGCGTGGTGATGAGTCGTTTTATCCATCTGACAGACCTACTGAAAATGACATGATGGGTGGGCTATGGCGAAAGGAGTTTGTGCAGAAGTGACGCAGGCTGGTGGACATCGCAAATGTTGTTTGTCCCCACGATATTTAGCATCAGAATTTACTCTAACATCTAATAGTTTCTCTGTGTGCGACGGTTTAAAATTAGCTTTTAACATAACATCGCTCAACCTCGTAGTGTGAATCATGTTTGAAAAGCTAAGCGAGTGTTAATGGCTGCGAGTGTGTGAGCCGACAAAGCAACCATTTTTTTCCCTCTGTGACCGACTTCAACCGGTTAATGAGGCTCAGTGATCGGCAAAGATTTTTGAGAAATTGCGCCGTCACTGTTATGAGTATATAACAGCTGCGTGGTGCCGATGCAAGTGGTCAATGCAGAATCGAAAAGTTACGAATGCACCATTTTCAGTACGAACTACGAATTTTTCAGATGAAAAAAAGCGATCAAAAATACGAAATGTAAAATATGTCTCTTTTCTGTGTTCAGTGGAAAATACCTGTGACGTAAGCAATGAAAATATCGTACCAACACACAATCAAGACTGATAAAAAATCTTTCCTCGTCTCATCATCTGAACCCGCTTTATCCTCACTAGGGTCACAGGGGTCTAATCCAGCTACAGTGGGTGAAGGCGGGGTACACCCTGTATGAGTCTCCAGTTCATCTCAGGGCTGAACATATATAGACAAACAATCACTGTCACATTCACACCTATGGACAATTTAGATTAACCAGTTAACCTATCAGTGCATGTGTTTGGATGATGGGAGGAAACTGGAGTACCTGGAGAACACCCACGCAGACACGAGGAGAACATGCAAACTCCACGCAGAAAGGTCTGGTGTGGGAATAGAACCAGGGACCTTCTGTCTGTAAGGCACGAGTGTTAACCACTGCACCACCTTGCCGCCCCCAAAAACACTTCCCTTTTCTTTTATTAAATTAAGACACCGAATGAACCGCCATGGGCAAATAAAGACGGTTATTGTAGTACATGTGGTTAACGGTAAATTTTGGTTTTATCGCCCAAGCCTTTGTACGCGTGTCCCCAGATGTGGTGGAAGTTAAATCTGCCACATACAGTCGGTCTGACCTCAGCGGGAACGGCAGCGGCTGCTTTATGAACTTACCTCCACTGGCATGTTCCATAAAGGTTTTGAGTGTGTTTGGTTTCACCTCTGTTTAAAGCCCTGAACGTACGTGTGTGTGTGTGTGTGTAGCTTTAACTGCAGGGGGTGAGTTCCTAATGGGAATGTCTGAAAACACTGTGTTCGCAACCATGAGCTCGTCATTCAGCCGCAGCATGGGACGCTTATGTACTGATGCATTTGCAGGTTAACTGGTGTATATGTGACACTGCACATGTGTGTGTGTGTGTGTGTGTTCGTGCTGTCGTTTTGATAGCTTGTCATTGAAGCGATCCTGTCCACTGTAATTTTGTACTCAAAGGAGACAATACAACAATAGATGCTTCGCTGTCAAAACCCCCCAAAAATATACGTGTGTGTGTGTGTGTGTGTCTGTATTTCTATCTTCATGGGTACATTAATATGGTTACACAGCCACATTATGGAGACTTCTGACACTATGGGGACCAAAATTCAGGTCCCCACAAGGGTTACATTTAAATAAAGGTCCCCACTAGTAAAATAACAAAGATGTGGCCCGATAATTACATTAATTAGGGTTTTTCATAAGTCCTCATAAAGCGCGTGTGTGTGTGAGGGGGCATGTGTTTGTCAAAAGTTTTATTTATTTTTATAAGCAGTTATTGTTATGAGTTTTTTAATTTATTTTTGAAATTGTTACAATTTATTCTATTAATTTTTGATTTTCTTTCACAATTTAATTTAGTAATTTTGTATTTATTTATTTTTGTCTTTACATTCACTACCCAATGGCTACTCGAGTACAAACTTGGTCCTCACGAGACACACAAATAAACCTGTGTGTATGTGTGTGTGTGTTGACGCTCATGCTGCTGTCGTTCTTATTTTGTGCTTTCCTTTTTCTTTTCCTTCCTGGTCTTTTCCCTCCTTCACATGTTTCGGGTTTCTTCCGTCTCCTTATGTTTGACATATTGGTGTCACTAATAAATCATAACAGTCCACCTCTAAAAAAATAATAAAAAAAAAAACTTGAGTAAAAGGTAGAATAATCTAGAACAGGGGTGTCAAACTTATTTTAATTCAGGGTTCAAGGGGCCACATTCAGTTACATTTGTTCAGAAGTGGGTTGGACCATTAAAATAAAAGCATAAAAATCTACAATTAATAGTCAAGTATGAACTGTTGTCCATATTTTAGAGAACAAAAAGTCCTTTCAAACTATGTGAACGTTATGAAAAGACTGAAATAAATGTCAAATTTTAGCATTATTAGACTTTAGTTTGTCATTTAAATGTGTAGATTATAGTTTAGAAATACACAACATATTTACTGTATTTTCCAGACTATAAGGCACACTTAAATGACTTTCATTTCCTCCAAAAATGACAGTGTGCCTTGTTATCCAGTCAATTCTGGTTGTGCTTAGTGACTGTGAATTTTGATATTTAATATGATTTAGACTTTTTATCTCATGATTTTGACTTTGCTTAATGCGCCTTATAATCCAAGATAACTCAAAAAGGTATTTTGATAACATTTTCAGGATGTGTTGGGAGTGTCACAAGGAACAAATGATTACTTTTGGTGGTGATCCAGAAGAGATCCTGGATCACTTTGAGATTTTACATTGCGGTAAGTGAAGAATAAATTTCAAAGTGATCCAGAAAACAGGATCTCTTCTGGATCACCACCAAAATGTAATCATTTATTTGCATTTCTGTTTTGAAATGGTCATTACACGACTGAATTGAGGAAGAAACAATAGCAATAATAACAGAACATCGTGTCAGAGCTCATACTGAATTAGTCTCAAACCTTCCCAGCTCTTTATAGTGAAAGTCATACTAAGGTCTAATCATTCACCCTCTAAAAATTCACTCCATTTTTCTTTGCAGGATGTAAAAGTTGTGCCTGCAGGATTATAATAAAGTAAAGAAAACATCAACGGCAGCTCCTGCCTGTAAAACCACGCACTGGAACCTGACATAAAAGCACAGTCCAACCCATAAAAGCACCGACTGTTACATGAAAGCACTGGAGCTGCTGAGCATAAACGAGCTTTTTTTAATTATTAGTTTAGTTTGAACGCCTCCTAAACACAAACAGGCTTGTAATTTGTTTGGACGCTTTATTTTATCAGTAATTCTTCAACTTACAACTGAATAAAAAAACCCAACTGCCTGGACTTCACCAATAATTTAAAATAAATAGAGGTTTTAATCAAATTTAAACCATAAATTCCTCCAGAGGGTGACTCTATTAGCGCTTAAGCTAGCGGACTCAATACTAATCTGAACTGTAATAAGTAACAGATTTAATAAACAACACAATTCAGTATTTCAACAGTTCTAATTCTGAAATGATTAAGTTGGAAATTACTATAAGCAAAGTCAACTTGTGTCAAAGTTATCTTTTGATATTGTCGAGGCTCGGCGTAACTAAAGTGGGTAAGCTAACGGTTGGTTTCAAAGGTTACCGATCAATACGAAGCTCAAATGTTTAATAGACGTTAATTAATTTTGACAGTCCGACAAATTTCATAGTGAGCTAGCTGACTCCAAGCTAATCCAAAGCACCAGACAAATCAATTTTTAATTTAATAACCATTGACCAAATTCATTCTGTCATAATTTATTCGGCTATTCGTCAACAACGGGTCACTTTTTATCAAAATAAGGTAATGATAAGTCACTTTTTATCCAAATAAGGCAATGATAAGTCACTTTTTATCCAAATATGGTAACGATGGGTCACTTTTTATCCAAATAAGGTAATGACTAGTCAGTTTTAATCTAAATAAGGTAATGAGCAGTCACTTTTTATCCAATGTTTAACGGGCATTAATTTGTACAGTCTGACTAATTTCATAGCGAGCTAGCTGACACCAAGCTAATCCAAAGCACCAGACAAATCAATTTTTAATTTAACCATTTACTGAACTCATTCTGTTATAATTCATTCGACTATTCATCTAGAAAAAAAAAAAAGTCAAACAATGAAATTACAAGTCAAATTCCTAATGGAGAATGTAGTACGGTATTAGACACGGAGAAGCGATAATCCACGTTTATTCCATTTCCTCCAAGACCTTTAACCTTTTCTGATCTAAATTTTAATCATTTGTTAAAAAAAAGTCTTAAACATATCTGGAAAATAGAAGTTAAGCTAGGAGTCGGAACGCTAATGCTAACGGACACAAACCGTTGATTCAATGAGTGAACATAAATCCAAATCCATGTGGTTTAGGGGAAAAAACCCTTTCAAAACTCAATCAAATGTATGAAACGTGACCGGGTCGGACACGGACGTTAAACACCGGAGGATGGCGCCGAAGCTAGGAGGAGGGGTAGTGGGATGGGGGGCTAATCTGGGCCTGCATTAATCATTGATTCGGTCCTTGCCTGTAATTGATATGTAAATAGCATGTTTAACCTCCATTTACATGTGTGTTTGTGTGCATGTAAGTTGTGTGTTTGTGAGAAAGATGAAGTGTGGGAGTGTAAGAGGCATATGTGTGTGTGGGGGGGTGAGAGGGAGGGGGGGGGGGGGGTCCAAGTTACAAAAGAAGTTAATTAAAAATGAAAAAAAGAGAACGAAGGGAGGGAGGAGAGGGAAAGACAGGAGTGGACGGAAGCAGTTGGGGGTGGACGGGGATGGGGGGGTAAAGGAGGGAGGCAGTGTTTTATTGAAAACGGGTGGACAAACAGTGTGTAATTGGCTGGGGCCGCAGGGGCTAAAGGAGAGGTTCAAAGAGAGGAGAGGGAGATAGAGTAAATTAACAGATAGAGGAGGAGGAAGAGGAGGGAGAGGAGGAGGAAGGCAAGGAGGGAGGGAAAAAAAAAGAGGGAGAAAGTGTTGACTCAGAGAAAGACAAGATGAGCAGATAAAAGGGTGGTGGTGGGGGGTGACCACCAGGGCTAGAGGACACATAGGAACTCCATTTCCCAGCAGCCCCAGCGGTGTGTGGTGGTTCATCTGTATGGTGATTGGCTCAAGTTGTATGGAAACTGGATTCCAAAAGTCACTCAGGTTCAACTGTTCAGGGATAGAAAAGAGTGTGTGTGTCAAATATGTCGAAGTTTATTAAAAAAAAAGGAAAAACTGAAAAATGTTATATCCAAATAAGGCAACGACAGGTCACTTTTTATCCAAATAATGTAACAACGGGTCACTTTTTATCCAGATAAAGTAACGAGGGGTCACTTTTGATCCAAAACACCGATGTGGACGCATGTTACAGTTGTAGTACCAGTAGTGACCACTGGAGGGGACTAAAACCCCCCACAGAAGTCCAGAATCAGCAGGTATTGAAACACTGCCCTAAAAAAACTCCAAGACTCATTCTAGTCAGGTGTTTTTTGTGGGATTTCCACAGTGGCTGTCATTTATAGGTTCTAGTAATGATACTTTACCATCTGATCGTGTCATGAAGCTAATGTTTAGCATCAACTCACTTCTGACCCTGATCCACGACTCTGATTGACCCTGCAGTTTAGTGTGTGTGTTCAGAAAAACCTAAAAAGTTTGTGCGCTCACCCTGTAGGAGGGTTCATATAGACTTACATGATGTTTTGTAAAAATATTAATGGTTATTGAACTCTATTTACTCACTGTGAAGATGATACAGTGGCATAATCCCATAACTTGTTGCTTGTTTGTATGTTCTGCCTGTGTGTTTATACCCATCTATATGAGGACATTTGTAACTTATAAATTTAGCCACTAATTAAAAAGTAGGCTAGTATGGTATGGGAATAGATGGATCTGACTGGGAAATAAAATACAAAGCTCAAACACTGAAGTTTTGAGTTGTGAATGAAGAGAGGGGCGGAAAAAATAAAAGTTTATAATATTTTTTTTTTTATCAGAAAACACCAAATTAAATTACAAAAGACCAAAACTTGAGACAGTGTGTGTAAAAATTTTACAAGAATAGGATTGTCCTTTTCAAACAGTAGTACGAATAGTTAATTCGAAGATCACGATAACAGTTAACATTTAATAATGTCCCTTTCTTTTATTCCCCAAATAGGACAAATAACAGTTCATGGTCTCACCAGAAAAAAAATGCAGAAGTCCCGTGTGGAAACCATAAATGTTTTTTTCCCCCCAAGAGTTCAAAGTTCTTTTAAAACTTAAAATGTCCAGTTAATTTAAACAAGTAAAAAAATAAATCTGAAACTTGGCTCGCCACCTCTTGGTAGAAAACTCCAATTGGTAGTTGAGAGGGTTAAAAAAAACTAATTTGAAAAGCCAGAAAATAAACTATTCAAATGTCTATATAAACAATAAATTATTTAAGGTCATGTACATATACACAAAAATATATTCTTAATAAATAAACAGCTAAAAAATGATCCATCCAAGTACAAATTGCGCAACATTCATTCATCTAATAGAGGCCGGCTGGGTGCTAGTTAGCCTCGTCATTCATTTCAATGGGCTATTAGCATGCTAATCACAGATTTATATTCGTATAAAATGAACAAAAATCAATATTACCAAACGGCCAATATACCTTAAAGTGAATAAGGTCCACCACTACAATGTGGTTTTATATGAATGTTAAACCATATGTTAGCCTCAAATTTAATCGAAACAGCGGCATTCACATCACATAAAAGTTTTCCGTGAACCGGAAGTACACATCAGTGAACAAGACGGCAATTAAATTCGAATTTTGCGGATCGTGACTCACCGTTTGATCAATACGGGGTGTTTCAGAGGTGAGATGAGATTTGTAGGTTTTCCAGTTCCATTTGTCGCGTTTGTCGGTTAGCACAGGCTAGTGGCTACGGCTACAAACAGAAATAATTGACAGGAAGTCAGTGCAGGGCGGCAGATTTAAACAGACGGTCAGTATTTTTTTTTTACGCCGACTCACCAATTCGGTCCAAGGTTTTGGGTTTTTGGTCATGCGGAGTTCTTTTAAGTTGGTTTCAGGTTTGTAGGTTTGAGCAAAATAGCAGCAGTGCTGACACAATCACAGCCGAGGACACAGACTGAGGAAAGGGGTGAGGCTGCGAATATTGGTAGCGCCCCTAGTGGCGCAGCGAGTCACCGCACAGGATTTTTAAAAAATTTTCCTTGAGAAATTTGGTGACCTGGGTTACCATGGTTACCTCTGACATGATGGGGACCAAAATTCAGGTCCCCACGAGGGTTAATATGAATATGAGGTCCCCACTAGTGAAGTAGAAATGATATGGCCCTATAAATATATTCATTAGTTTTTTCAGGAACGTGTAGTTTTCAAAGGTTTGAAGATGTGTCTACTTTTTTAAAATAGATTTATTTTAATGAATTTTTTCCATTTTTATTTATTTATGATGTAAAAAAAATATATATAAATTTTTCGTAATTATTATTTTTATTATATAATAATAATAATATTTTTTATTTCATATTCATTAATTTTTGCTTATTTAATTCAATTTAGTTTTCTAAGGTATTATTATTATTATTATTACTATTATTATTATAATAGTCAAAACCACAATCAAAAACAGGGAGCGCAAACAAAAAGGCTGAAGTCATAATGAAGGAAAATGTCAACAACCAAACCTGAGAAAGACACAAAGGCAAATATTTTACATGATCTGCACATTTTTTCCCATTGCAGTCTGTTTTTTTATGTTTATTTGTTAGATGTTTTTATTTGGTGTTTTTAATTTATATTTTTTGCTGGCACTTTTAAAGACCTTCTTTGAACTTGTTGACACAAATTAAACACCATTAGTGTTGCCCCTGCCTCTCATTCAGTGGGTGGGGGTAATAATAGTATTGCCCAGATATGTACTAGGAAACTGTTGTCAGTTAGTTTGACTAGTACGACTGCTTTGAAGTCTGTAAAAGGAGGATGGGAGTGTGTGAAGGACACATGGGTAACGTGGCGTCTTCAGCACTGGTCACTGCACCTCAGGTAAATACGGAGCTCTGCTTATTAGCATTTGGTGTGTGTGTGTGTGTGTGTGTGTGTGTGTGTGTGCTGAGTAAGGCTTATCAGATTCTCAAGGGACCAAAAAAGCCAGCAGAAGAGAGAGAGAGGTTAGAAAAGAGGATGGAGGTATTCTCTCTCTCTCTCTCTCTGTGTGTCTGATTGAATGGAAGCTGAAAGGTCGCGACCTCTTTCTAAACACTCCACGGTTCTCAGCATTAATCAAATAACACACACACACACACACACACACACACACACACACACACACACACACACACACACACACACACACACACACACACATACAGACAGTGTGGCACTGACCTTCACACTCTTGCATGCATGCACACTGAACACGCATATGCTTAAAAACATGAAAAAACATCATTGGGAGCTTACGTAGGCAGATGCAAATGGTGTGTCAACCACACACACACACACACACACACACACACACACACACAGGTGAATTCTTACAGGATTATACACACACACCCTCACTGTATAAACAGTGTCAAATGTTTTGCGTTTGTGTATTTATGTGTATGTTTTTGTGTGTGTACATGTCACTGTCTTCACTGTTTCTTCACGTTGTATCTGTGTGTGTTGTTTGACGTGCGTGTGTGTGTGTGTGTGTGTGGTCGTAACAGTGACATCTGCACCGTTGGCTAAACAGCTTGCGAATATGCTGATAAAAACAACGCCGGCAGCCAAATTTACAACACCTATAAAACACACACACACACACACATACATACACACACACACACACACACACACACACACACGTACACGTACACTCAGAGGGCGTATTATAGTGAGATTTACGGCGTGTCTGTGTGTGTGTTTGGCTTTATTGCAGTTTACAGGACGTAGAGTGTGTATGTAAGCAACAAGCACTGTTTGTGTGTGTGTGTGTGTGTGTGTGTGTGTGTGTGTTGTAAAAAGAACACCCAGACTCTGAATCTGAAAGTAATATTTTTATTTTGTTTTGGTCCCAATTAAATTCTATGACAGGATTTGTGTGTGTTTTCTTCTTCCTCCTGCTGCTGTTTTCTTCTCTTTACGGTGTGTGTTTCTTAAATCGACTCGTTCTCGCAGAACGTCTGTCGGACACAGAACCGGGTTTGGACCGACGTTAACGATCGGCCTCATGATTGATTATGTGCAGGGGCTTTTGTTCCTGCTCTGTACACTGTCATATTTTCAACTGATTTGAGGACAGTGGTGGAAGGTGTGTGTACAAGGAGGGGTAGGGGTAAGAAAAATATATTTTGAAACAGTGGAAAATTCAAATTATATTTATTTATTGATTTATTTATGATGATGATTTTTTTTTTCTTCATTTTTTTATTTAATTATTATTTTTTTCTCTGAGATAAAACCAAAAAAGGCATTTTGAAACAGTGGGAATGTTCCTTTAACCCTCTATTTATGTCTCCGTTGTACACAGGGTTCCTACAGGGTCGTAATAAAGTCGCAAAAGTCTTGAATTGACAAATCTGTATTAAAAACCTTTTACAAATGTCTTGAATTTGATGTCACACTGGGAAAAAAATCTGTGTATTTTTCTTATTGGAGTTGAATTAAAATGGTTATAGAAACTGATTTATAGACAATAGATCTGGAAAATCTGATTAAAGAAATATGACTAAGATGATTTTCACTTGTTCCATTGGTAATTTATTATTTTTTGCTTGTTTCCAGATTTATTCATTTACTTTTTGCTAAATTAAAGATGTATGTATGTATTTATTATTATTATTATAATGCGCTTTTTTTCTCTGAGACAAAAACAAAAAGGACATTTGGAAACAGTGGGAACCTTTAACCCTCTGTTTGTGTCTCAGACTCATCATATTTCAGTCATACTCAGGGTTCTCACAAGGCCTTAATAAGTCGTTAAAGTCTTGAATCTGTGTCAAATACCTTACAAATGTCTTTAAAAGTCTTACATTTGATCTGCTATACTGCAAAAATGTAAAATCTTCCCAAGTGTATTTGTCCAAATATCTCATCACACTTAAAATCAGACAGAATCACCTGAAGAGGAACTTTTCAGTCACATATAAGAACTGATTTATAGACAATAGATCTGGAAAATCTGACTAAATAAATCTGACCAAGATCATTTTCACTTGTTCCATTGTCAGATTCCTTTTTTTCTTGCTTAATTCAAGCTAAATAAACTAAATTTGACAATGGAACAAGTGAAAATGATGAGGTTTTTGCAGCGTAGGGAAGGATTTGGGGACATCCAACCTGAGACGGACATACTGACTATGTACCGTGGACCATGATCCGAAAGCATCAAGTGTTCGATTTGGTACCTGGACTTCAGAATCCTGCTTCCATCAGTCCACTGTGGACTAGTGGGGACGGTGGGGGAGTGTGAGAATGTGAAACAGGAAGTCATTAAAACAGAGCATAAACAGGCTCATGAAACATTCTTCTGGATAAATACAGACACATTCAGGCAGAGACATGTGGATGTGGGTTATGTAGTAGTAGTTTATTCACTGATCAATTTCTTGAAACAACAAACAAACAAACAAACATAAAGCCCCTCGATGTATCCACTGTTGCAATGTGATTAAAAGGTGTTTTAAAGAAATAATGTGGAGGAAAATTAATTTTAGCAAAATTTTTAGATTATTGGGAGTACATTAGGGATGGTAAAATTTATAAAAAAATCTTGACCAATCACTGAGCCTCATTAACTGGTTGAAGTCGGTCACAGAGAAAAGAAAACACTTGTTTTGTCGGCTCACACACACACACACACACACACACACACACACACACACACACACACACACACACACACATAGTCATTTACGCATCGCGGTGTGTTTCAGTCACTTCGCTTTTTAAACATGAGTCACACTGCGAGGTGGAGTGATGTGATGTTAAAGCTCATTTTAAACTGTCACATTAGATGTTACAGTAAATTCTGCTGCTAAATATGGTGGGAAAAAAATCTTCTTCTTCCGTTTTATTTTGGTGAACTTCCGTTTTGTTGTGAAGTGAATTTTCTCTCTTGCAGTTGTTTTGGGAGTTTGTACGTTTTTGCTTCTGCTTCGTTTCTGTTATTGCAGCATTTTTCAGCTTCACTTCTGTTGCATTTGTTTTATGTGTTTTTAGTTGTGCATGTTTCTTGCGTTTGCCCCTGTCGGCCACCGTACTTTATAGTCTACACTACAATATAAAACAGTTTGTGCAGTGGAATGACAGATGCAGGCTGGTTTGTTTTTTTGTTTATTTTTTTAAACCGACGACAGAAAATTGACAACGTTGATGCGGTCAACCATCGTTCACAACGTTAACATCTCTACAGTACATACATATGGCTGACATCAAAGTCACACCATTCAGTTGTACATTGAGACATTTCGATTTGAGCCAAACTGTGTTAGCATGGAAGTGATTAGGGCATGTCTTTTTGCCGATCTTTAGATCTAAAGTTCTAAACAACATCACACTTACATAGTAATAAGTAGAGGGTCCCTAAAGACAAATCCAAGTGTCCTGAGGTCTTCATATAGGGACCAAATTTCAATACTAGTTCTCTCTTTTTGTCCCCCATGTTATTTATAATTTCTTCATTTTCTTTCATTTTGTTTATTTTTCTTCACTTTGTTTTTTATTTTATTATTTTTCTTAAATTTTCTTCCATTTGTTACTACTACTACATAGTTTGTTCATCTTACATTCATTTTTATTCACGGTGTTGGACGGTGGTGAGGATGGGGTTGTGTGGGAGGACACAGGACACGGGACATGGGACAGGGATCAGCCCCCAAAAATCCTTTTGGGTCGATCCGTACACTTAATGTGATGTGGCTGAACCTTTGTCCAGTGGAATCCTGTTGCTCTTCTACTTGTTTTCATTCTCTTTTTCCTCTTCTTCTTTTTTGTGACTTTTCCTTTTTTTCCCCAACGTGTCCCTTCGTCTCATGTTCCTCTTCCTCTGTTCTGCCTTCCTCTCTTCCTCTGCCATCCCTCCATCCTCTGTGGTTAGAATTAGACAATGAAAACAATGAATTTGGTGTCTGTTTCTTTCTGTCTCTCTCCCTCCCTCCCCCACTTCTTCCTCTTCGTTTTGCTCATCCTCTCTCTCTCTCTCCCTCTCTCTCTCTGACCCTATGTCTCTCGCCCATGCCAACTCCCCCCTCTCGTCTTTCTGTTGGTCTCCCTCTCCCTTTGCCTCTGTGTCTTTTTATCGTTCGTCCTCTTCTCACTTCTTTCGGGCCGTTTCTGTTTCCGTCTCTTTCTGTCTTTCTGTGTGATTTCATGCTCCAGCTGCTCTATTATGAGTCTGTCTGAGGTCCTGTTAACGGAAACAATACAGACCCACGTCCACGGACAGAGGGACACACAGATGGACGGACTGATGGACAGACAGAAGGACTGGTGTGTAGATGGCCGGACAGAAGCTGAGATGGACGGACAGGGGTGAAGACAGCCGGACAGGCAGGCGCATAGACGGATGGACAGACTGATGGATGGATGGACAGGGGAATAGATGGACAGACCGATGGACTGATGGAATGACTGGTGTGTAGATGGCAGGACAGATACGTTGGCAGCTGGACAGGTGCTTAGATGGACTTACATCCAGTGTCCGAGTCAATTGCAAATCTGGCCTGAATTAATGGGCTTTTTCTCTGTGAAGACGCTCGGTGGTCATGTGGACGCTCAGAAGAGCTTGAGAGTCCAATGTGACGGGATGTCCATTTTGACAGAACACCGGCCTTAACAATGATGGATGATGGATTTGGATAGAGCTTTTTTGGCCACTCAAAGTGCTTCACATTAGTGACCCATTATTCATTCACTCTCACATCTGCCCCCTGGTGGTGGTAAACTACATATGTAGCCACAGACTGACAGAAGCATGGCAGCCATTCTGCACCTGCAGCCCCTCTGACCACCACCAAACATTCATACACCAGTGGGAGTGAAACTGGAGGCAAGGAGGGTGAAGTGTCTTGCTCAAGGACGCAACGGACTGACTAGGACAGAGCAGGATTCGAACCACCAACCCTTCAGTTACTGGATGACCCGCTCTACCAACTCAGTGCTTTGTTATGTTGAAGTGAGGAAAATAGTTTTTACTATGGGGGTGTGAGATATTGAATGAGAGGTGACCACATTTTATGGACATATGGGACATTATCCATAAGACTGAACCTTATTCTGTCCAAATGCAGAGTTCGTCAGGTCGCTGAGCCACATCTTTATCTTTCCAGTGGATGAGGAGTCATTTTTTTGCAGTGATAAGACAGTAGGATAGGAAACATTGTTGTGAGTTATTTAGCTATGTAACCTTGTGATTAATCTGATTATTATCATTTTTTAAATCATTGTGACATCCTTAGTTTTTAATGTAGATTTTTAATTGTCTTTTTTATCTTGTTTCCTGTCATTTATTTACCTTTTGCTGAACTTTTACAGCCTGTTTCCAATGGCGTGATTTTGTGAGATGCTGTGAACGTCTCTGCTTTCAGATCCACAAACACTGATCTCAGCTTCTTTAAACTCTGCTCAGGTTAAGTTATGAAGGCGTCCATGTCCTTCAGTCCCTTTGACGCCTCCATTAAACTGGATCAAACCACTGCCGGCTGCTCTTTATCTCCTCATTCTGTCGTCCTTGCGGAGGCTGGTTTTCCCCCTCGTACACTTCAGCGATTCTCAAACTGTGGCACATGACCTTTAAATAGACCACCATCTATTTTCTGAAGGGTCCCCATGTGATATTCCAAGTGTTTTCTTTTCCCCGGGTCGCAGGGTGGGACTGAACGTCCTGTGTCCATGTCTGAAAACAGTCCCATTTAGACTCTGTAAACCACCTGTTTTTACATCCCTGTTTTCTCAGACTGTGTGTTTTTTATTATTTTGGATCATTTATTCTTACTAAATACCACTTAGTGCAAACATCAGCTGCCTGGAAAATAATCCAATGCAGAATTCCCACTGGGAAAAAATGTTTTTACTCACCACAAATGGAAGGAAACGGGGAAAAACTGGGAAACACAAAGAGTTGTAAAAGCTCCTGAAGGAAAGGAAGAGAAATATGAGAAATGTGTAAGAGTCACAGTTAGAATGATGGAGAATAGTGATAGTTATAGATGATCGTGATAAATGATAACGATAGATAATAGTTATTAAGGATGGGAGAAAAAAAATGTATTCACGTATGTATCTGGATATTTAGTTTTACAATTTTTAAATCGAGTTTTGAGGTAAATCCAGAACAGGAACAGCTAAATAAGCAAAATGAAAACTGGAGAAAATATATTTTATTACCTCCCCAAAGGAACTTATGTTTTACCTTGTGTCCGAGGTAAAACATATTTAATTTTTGTGACTTTTCGCATTCTAGCATCACCTATTCTACATGGGTTGTTCCGAAACTTGGTGTGTACAAGGACATGGATAGAAGGAAGAAACGGACTGAATTTCAGCCGATTTGATCAAGTATGACACCACACATGACTTCCAGTTTGTTTGTTTGATAACTAAAAAAGCAAAACTCTTGGAGTTCTCTAGTATTGTACATTTGTTTGTCTTTTTTTCATGCAGTCCAGGCTTTGAAATGAGAGTTTAAGTTCACTTTATTATGGAGTATGTTCATTTAAAGGCACCTATTTGTGTTGTGTGCAGATAAATGTAGTAGTTTACTTCCCTAAGTCTGGTTCAAATATATTACTGCTGAATAAATCTGAACTGACTCACATATGATGTGCATTTATTTGGGGAAATATGGCTCCTGATATGATCTGTATGCATCATCATTCAGCTTTTTCACATGGTCTGGTGTTAAAAAAGCAAGCGAACAATCGGGAATATCGAAGAATCGCAATTTAAATCTAATTGGAATTTTAAAAAATAGTCAAAGAATCAAATCATCATAAGAGCATATTGTTCCAGCCCTAATAGTTATAGATGATTGTGACAGTTAGTATATGATATTGATAGATAACAGTTATAGATAATAGTGATGGTACTGATAGATGTTGATGATAACAGTGATCATAGTGATAGTGATATATAAAAGTGATAAGTGATAGATAATAGTAATATTGATCATAGTGATAATTGTAAAGGTAAAAGTGATAAATGATGGGGATGGACAATAATGATGGTGGTAATAGTGATAGCAGTAATAGTGGCAGTGATAATATTGATAGTGATGATAATAATAATGGATAAAGATAGATAATAATAATAGTGATAATGGTGATAGTAATACTATCAGATAATAGTACCAGTCCTAATCCTAGTCCTAGTATCAGTCGTAGACCTGCTCGTATAATGGTGTAAAATTGCAGACATATGGGTGTCTTTTTTTTCAGGACACATTCTTTCTTGACCTTTAACCTTTGGGAGAAAAAAAAGTGTGAAAAGTGATTTATGATGGAAAATCAATGTAGGGAATGTCTTTGAGTTAGTTTTTTTTTTTCTGTCTCTTTGTCCTTAACTCCTATTTCACCACAATAGATGGACGGACTGAATGTCTTCTTCTCTTTCTCTTTCTCCTCCTCCCTTGTTCATTAATCAAACCCTCCCACTGTTCCTCTGTCTCCCCTCCCTCCTCCCTCCCTCTCTCCTGTCAAACATCTCCTCTGTCTTCTTCGGTTCCTACTTCATTTTCTTCCAACCCCCTCCTCTCTCTCTCTCTCTCTCTCTTCCCTCCTTTTGTCACTCCTTCTTTTTCACCCTCCTTTTATTCAATCCCTTCTTCCCGGTGGAACTCCCTCCATACATTTTCAAATCTTTCTTTTGTGGATTTAATGTGTTTAACTCCACCCCTACATGTTTGTCTGCGGTGATGGTGGGTTAACTCAGCTGAAAATGTTTGAGAACCACTAAAAAAAACCTAAATAACACTTGTTTTTCTTCTCATGCCCTATTCACACAGGATAAGTATTATCTGTGGACCACTGGTGATTCGCAATTACCCCTGTACCTCTGTGTTATTGTGTGGTGCATTCAGACAGGATAAATAACTGCGGTCACCTGCAGTTGTGGGTCATTGAAAAATTATTTTAATGATATTCAGGTTGCGGTCGAGTCGTTTGTCGTTTCAGATAAACATTAAAATAACCTGGTAAATATGCTTTATTAAATGAATTTCCATGAAGATGACGTACAACATCTGAAGTATCCTACGGTATGGAGGGGGCAAGAGAGAAAGTCAAGTTAGTTGAGTGGAAGCTTCAGAAACGTACAAAGAAAAAAACGCAAGTTTTGGGACATATTTACTGAGATTCTTAAAGATAATGAGCAGCTCTCGGTGGTTTTGTTTCCATGGAAACCGGTTTCAAGTGGCTCTTTGGGTGTTACAGGTTTGTCGACTCCATGTTTAGATGCTGCGCGCAAGCAATGACATCGGATTTTAACAGAAATAAATGCAGGTACGTAAGGTCATGTGATGTTCATAAAGACTGTTGACTGCTTTTTAAAAATATGGGTCGAGAAGCGGGTTGGGTCCGTCCTTTTCACATATAGTACTTGCAGTCTGAGATGCGGGCAGGTTAGTTAAAAAAGCGGTCAGTTTGGGGTCGTTTATACATCGACCTGCGCAACACTTATATAATATTTTTTCTTTGTTAGTTTCCTGAGAATCATCCAAAAGTTGTTTCTTTGCAGTTCTCATTCTGTCTCCTTACTTTCTGATGCTGGGGGGTTGGGTTTCCTCACTCCTCCCTCTGTTTCTGTCCATTGGTTTGTGTGTTTTTGGCAGAAGTCCACAGCTCTGAATGATCATTTTAGTCTGAAAACAGGTGGATCATGCGACAGGTTAGGATCATGTTTGACAGTTTACAGATGGTTTACAGACATCCATCCACCACCTGTTTGGGACAAACACACTTCAGAACTTAATTCACTTTTACATCCATGGACAACAGTAGGGAAAAGTGTTTGGACACCCCATGTATTTGTGACATATTACAATTAAATTATACATTAAATTATTCTTCTCTGCTCCAAACCCACATGCTCCTTCTATTCTCTTGGATGCTGCCTACTGCTAATAGCATGTCTTAATTATCCTACACTGCACTGTAACTTGCTCTTTTTTTGTTTTAATTTTGGAAATTTAATTTTTTTTTTCTCCTTATTCAATTGACTGTTTTTAAATTCTATCTTGATGCTTTTAATGTTTTACATAAGACACTTTGAATTACATGGCTGTTGAAACGTGCTATACAAATACCTTCTGCACATGCTCAGTTCTGTCCAGCTCCAAACTGGATGTTTTTAGTATTTAAGTATATAAATAATATGTTGCATGCATGTATTTATTTATTTATTGTCAGTCCTGTTTATTTATTTGTGTGTGGTTTATATTTGTACATATGTAGGCATATATATATTTTTTAATTAAACTTATTCACTGTACTTCTTTTAACTTGTATTTGCACTTGTTTTAGTAATAAATTCTCTTCTGTTCTGTTCGACATGTGGAAGCTGTGAGTAATTTACTTTTATATTTTCTTATAAACAAAACCAATCATTTGCATCTGCTTTTACTGATAGAGCCACATCTTTAGAAATAAAAAAAACTATTTTTTTCTGCAAATATTTTATAATACTGGAAATGGTGAAACATTTTAATAGTGTGTAAAAACTTTTTCCACTAGTGTACGTGTTTTATTTTGCAACACTGACATGAACACAAACAGACCCGGCAGTATTTGTTTTTCATGTCAGTTCATCTTTCATTCTTCTATTTATTTGTAGTTTGACCCACATCTTGTCCTCCTTCTGTTTGACTTTTCATCTCCCTTTCTCTTTTTTCTCCCCTTATTTTTCCTCTTTCATCCCATCTCTTTCTCTCTTTATCAATCCCAGTCTCTCCTCCTCTCTCTCTTTAGCCTCTCTCTTTCTCTCCCCACTCTCTTGTCCTCCACCTTTTTCACTCTGTCTTTCTCCCCTTTCTCTTTTCCTTTCTCTCTCCTCTCTCTTTCTCCCTCTCCCTTTCTCTCTCTATCCCTCTCTCCTTCTCTCTCCCTTTCCCTTTCCCTTTCTCTGTCTTCCTCTCTTCCTCCCCCTCCCCTCTTTTCTCTCTCTCTCTCTCTCTCTCTCTCTCTCTCTCTGTCTCTCTCTTTCTCTCGCCCCCCTCCTCTCACTCTATCTCTCTCTCTCGCCCCCTCCCCTCCTCTCACTCTATCTCTCTTTCTCCATCTTTCATTTCAGAGCCTAAACTTTCCACTGTTGATGTTTGGATTCCTTCAGGATTTGTCAAATCTCAGCCATGTTTGTAGTTTTTGGAGCATGCCGCCGCTGTTTCTTTTTTACTAATGTACTGGTATGTAAAGAGAGGAGGTGTGTGTGTGTGTGTGTGTGTGTGAACTCATCTTAACTCAAACACAAGGTTAAAAGCAGCATTTCCTGCCTTAGAGGCTGAAAGCTGTATGATTATTTGTCCTGGGTGTGTATGTTTTTGTGCATATCAAGGGTGTGCATATGTGTGTTTGTGTATATATGTGTGTGTGTGTGTGTGTGTGTGTGACCCACTTGAGGCCAACAAATACCACAGGCCTTGCTGTTCGTGTGAACTTTTTCTTGATCTCTTCTTCTGTGTGGAAGTGTGTGTGTGTGTGTGAACATGTGGGCCTCAATATGCACCTGTGAGTGTGAGTGTGAGTGTGAGTGTGAGTGTGTTCTTCTAATGTGATGGTTGTAGATTAGTGAGTGTTGGAGGGTTCAGAGTGCTCTACCAGTGTGTGTGTGTGTGTGTGTGTGTGTGTGTGTCGGCTTCATTCCCTTTGCTTTGTTTGGGGTGACCTACAAAACTCGCTGCTCCATTCTTTTCCATGTGTTCCTCTTTGTCCTGGTTCGCTCGCTCTTGTCCTTTTCCCCTCGTCATGTTCTCCTCCTGTGGAATTAAAACACTGCTTCTTGTGAAACTCATCAAGAAAAAACACAAATGTCTCATTTCACACTCGGTAAGTTTCCATGCACATCTAAGCCCAGCTATTGGCAATAACGATAGGCTAATATATCGGGCCGATATATCTGGGTTGTTTTTTTTTTTTTTCTTGTATCGGTATTAGTTTGTTGTGTTCTTTTTTTCCACTGCCATGATTTACTGACATGTGAAGGGAAAAGATGGTAAAAAGAAGAGAGGAAAAAGAGAATAAAAATAAAACATTGTCATCTTTGTTGTTCTTCATAGTTTCTCATCATCAGGATCGAGAGGTGGGTAATCCCAACTCCAAACAGTTAAAGTCCTGCCATGTCTTGGTTCCTCCTGCGGTTGGAACCAAGACATGGCAGGACTTTTACTCCATGGCATCTGTCGGGACCCCCCCCCCCCCCAAAAAAAAAGAAAAAGAAGCACAGTGTAAATATTTCTTCGTTGTTGTTTGACTAACTTATTACCTCCACGAAGGAGGTTAAGTCTTACTGTGCATTTGTCAGTTTGTCAGCAAGATGACTCAAAAACTTATAGACAGATTTTGATGGAACTTTCTGAGATGACTGGTAATGCGTCAAGGAAGAAACCATTAAGTTTTGAGCTGTAAAGGTCAAAGGTCAAGATCACAGTGAAGGCTCGATGACATCACATTTTCATGTCATAGGACATCAAGTGAATCATATATTTGCAAAATGTATGACATTTAAGCAGGTTATTTAATGTTTTGTTAAATCCAACAATATCTTGTGCTTCATATTTAACATTAGATCTAACATGTGCGACGTCAGAGTGATGTCATGTTGGTAATGACCGATAAAATAAATTGTTAGCGAACATGGAACACTAGTTTCAATGTTTCTGCCACATTCATTTAGAAACGGGGTCACGCCAATGAAAGGTGGACATTTAGGTCTTTAAGGGTTAAAGGTGGACATTTAGGTCTTTAAGGGTTAAAGGTGGACGTTTAGGTCTTTAAGGGTTAAAGGTGGAAGTTTGGGTCTTTAAGGGTTTTTGCAGCAGCGTAAGCAAGAGCGAGACAGAAGATTTATTTGTTAACCATAATTAATAATATCAGTAGCTCAACGTGTAATTATGCAAAGTGTGAATGTGTGAACTCAGTGTTTCTTGTTGTAATTAGACAAAGGTTGAAATCATACATAACAAAATAAAAAGGGGTAAAAGACTCCCCTGTCGGTGTCACAGTAAGGACAAACAACCCAAAATACGAAACAGTAAAACAATTAATGCGAGAAATACAGCACTGATGGCTTCATTTGCATAGCCATTTCCCCTACACTGTAAAATAAAACCAGAACAAAACAGGAAAATTATCAGTCAGCTATAATTAATAGAAGCCTAATGCTGAGTCCATTAAAGCTGGTTTGGTGCACAGGGCTGAGTCAGCACAATCAACAGAACACTGTGGACTCGCTGGATTAGGACGCCGGCTCCAGCACAAAAACAAACCAGTTGATTAAAAAACAACCTTTGGTTTCTCGTGGGTCTTAGATCTATGTCTGCGTCCGCGTCGGCCGAAGCGGCGACTTTTTTAACGCACGCTCCAGCGCTTCCTGGAAAGGAACAAATGTGACAGACGCAGAGTGTGTCACCCGCTCTAAGCTTTACTGGAAACACTGGTGAAGTCATCACAAAACACATGGAAAGTGGGATAATGACCCTCTGGGAACAGGGATGTTTGAATTAAAACATCTTTTATTGATTTATTTTTGAGTTTTTTTTATTATTTATTTTATTTTTAATATCGCCCAAGATTGGTTGGGTGAGATAATTGTAATCACCTGGTGTGTGTGTGTGTGTGTGTGTGTGTGTGTGTGCGTGCGTGCGTGCTATAACTCAATGAATACTTGAGATATCACCAGGAAATTACATGGGCATATACATATAGCTAATGTGCATCAGATACAATGATCCATTTGAGTAAAGGGCAAAGGTCAAGGTCAGAATTAACTAAAAGGTCAAAATCACATTATCAGTTATAACTCAAGAACGGAGGGTCACAGAACTTTCAGATTGGTACCAAATGATGTGGAAGTAGTTTTTGTTTTTGTTGACAAACACAAAATTAACCGGGATAATAACCAGATATTTCAGTCTAATTTCTGATTTTAAAAAGACATGAAACCCTTATTTGTCTCCTAACATTTATGGGATAATCCAGTGTCTTCACTAAATCCTCTGTGAACTTGACTATATTTGCTCTTCAGTCTTGAGTGTGCGTTTGGACCTTCTGCAGTGGAACTATCTGCTCCTGTGCTCTTCTTACCCCCCATGCTCCATCGCACCTGCTGTCCTTTAATACACTATGACAACCCTCCTGGTTTGGAAACCTGCTCAAATCCCCTGATGCCACAAATGGTGTCATTTTGTATTAAATAAATTGTGTTTTGGAGCATAATGTTCCAGGTTTGACTCCTCAAATGAAGCACTACCTCACTTTGAGCTGATGCAGGAAATGAGCAACTTTAATCGGACTCGTGATCAACTCCACTAGGAAAGACTTTCACATAAAACCACCAGTCCATTTCTTTATCATCTAATGGAATTCACATAATCTGGCAGTGGATCATAAAAGCAGTAACAAAATATACTGAAGAACCTCATTGAAAAGTCAGATTATATGGAATAAGGAACCACGTAGACACAGGAGAACACTGGTGGACTGATACCATGTCTGATTTTTGTCCCTGGAAGTGACCATATTTGGATAAAAGACATGAGCTGTGTCCCAAATCACTCCCTAACCCCTATATAGTGCACTATACAGTATAGGGACCACAGCATTTTGTATGGGTGTCCGAAACTTTAGTAAAGTATTTATAATCACTATACAGTGCACTCAATGTATCCCACAATCCACTGTGAAATGTAGTGTACATCGATGGACACTAACCAAAGCATGACATCCCATCATGCATTGCGGGGAGATTTATGATTAACAGAAACACAGACACAGACGTCATACCGGCAGAGCTACAGGAGCTGTTAAGTAACGGTAAACGTTAAGTCAGACAAGAATTTAACAGTTAATAACAGTAAAACAGTCGTGAGCCAACTTTATTAAAGGTTTGTTATTTTATTGCACAGACAGTAAAATAAATAAATAAATAAAAAGCCTTTTAATTTTGTGAAAGACGACATTGTTACGTTTTAATTGTTCAACAGTGATGATGCAATTAAACAGCGCAGTGGTAGTGTCCGAAAAGTTTTAAATTGAGTTCACTATGTTGCGCACTGCACTTATTTGCCTATGTAGGGAGTAGGGGGTAGGGAGTGGGTGGGTAATTTCAGACACAGCCATGGAGCTCAGGGTGTTAGTGGTCAGAGGTCAACCTATTCTTTGGATTCCGTAAAGTGTTAAACTTTATCCAGGATGATGGAGGTTTTTGAATGACTTAACAGACACATATATAGACTATTAAATAGACTAGCGTTTGGGCTAGTTTGTAGACTAGCATTTGGGCTAGGGTGTAGACTAGTGTATAGAGTAGCATTTAAGCTAGCATATAGACTAGCGTATAGACTACCTTATAGAACAGTAGAAAAGCCAAAAGCATGGCATATAGACTAGCGTGTAGACTACCATAGAGTAGCGTTTAAGCTAGTTTATAGTTTAAACTGTTTAGAGTAACATAGGCTAGTGTACAGAATAGTGTATAGACTAACATTTGGGCTAGTATATAGACTATCATATAGAATAGTATTTAGGCGAGTGTATAGACTAGTACAGTATATAGACTAGCATATAATGCATAAAGAGTAGCATTTAGGCTAGCTTATAGAACAGTTTATACACTAGTTTATACTCTAGTTTATACACTAGTTTATACTCTAGTTTATACATTAGTTTATACTCTAGTTTATACTCTAGTTTATACACTAGTTTATACTCTAGTTTATACTCTAGTTTATACACTAGTTTATACTCTAGTTTATACACTAGTTTATACACTAGTTTATACTCTAGTTTATACTCTAGTTTATACACTAGTTTATACACTAGTTTATACTCTAGTTTATACTCTAGTTTATACTCTAGTTTATACTCTAGTTTATACACTAGTTTATACACTAGTTTATACACTAGTTTATATCCTAGTGTATAGATAAGGGTGTAGACTTGTGCATTATTCATACAATATTGTGTATATTCCTATAAGATAATGTCATTTTTGCCATAAATGTCTGTAATGGCGTCAGATGTTTTCAGGATGTGATCTGACAACAGGACGAATATAAACGGTCCTGAGCATTTGGGTTTTTGTCACAGTGCAAACGTTGGCAGCACCTGAACGCACAGGAAGTGGTGTGTGTTGAAGGTGTAGAATGAAACAGATGAAGGTGAAGTTTTCCTTTGAAGTAATAAAAGTCCCATTAACACTGAACCGACCCCCCCCCCCCCCCCCCCGTCTGGTTGAACTGGTACCTGAAGACTGGACTGGACTAGACTGCACTGGATCACGTCAGATCGACATGGAGCTGCTGTGTAATGAAAGACCGCGGACGTTTATTAAAACCGCATTAGACACAAACTGGACTGGACTTCCTGTGACAGGGCTTCTGTTATTTCATCAAACAGTGTGTGTTAAACGGAGCCGTCGTACACAAACGCAGCAGCAGCAGCAGAACACTCATTAATTAGTGTTGGAGTCAACAAACGGAGCAGAATGACCAGAACATCTACTCTGGAGGAACCAGATCGATGTGGACGGGCCAATAATTGTTGTCTGTGGATTTAACTGGAGTTCAACGGCAACAAACACACAAACACAGCTGAATATTTAAAGCTGGAACCATGAAAAGCCTTTTCTCATGCCAAAAAAAAAAAAAAAAGAGGGAAAAAAAATCACATGACAAAGCAGTTTTATTGTTTGTGTTGTTGGGCGGTGATATATGAGGTCCTCACTGGACGTTTCTCTTGGATGTGAGCTTTAATTAGCCAGATTACTTCTGTGTGTTGGTCAAATATGAGTTTACTGTTTCCAGAAGCCTCTTATTAGGGCGTCGTAAAGGTCACATGATCTTCTACACATGTATGATTAGATGTTAGGCTGAAAACACTTGAACCAACATTTCAGAGATTAGACTAGTCCACACCAGTGATGCGTGGGTCACTGTATTAACAACCCACAACTGACCGTTTTGTTAACTAACCCGCCCGCAGCTCAGAACGCAAGAAATATATTTGAAAAGGACGGACTGGACCCACATTTTTAAAAAGTAGTCGATGGTTTTTATGAACATTAAATGACCTGATTCATATACTTACATTTACTTCTGTGTTAAAATTCTGCACTTTTATCATTCTTTTCCACCTTCATGGTATTCAAAGCTCTTTAAATTAGCCTCACATTCACCCATTCACACACACTCACACACCAGTAGGTTTCTAAGGTTCTGTCAGTCCTTTTTTTTTTTTTTATTTTATTTTTATTTGTCAGTCCTACTGGGAGACTAAGGCAGGGTTCAGTGTCTTGCCCAAGGACACTTTGACATGTGGACAGCCAGAGCTGGGACATGAACCGCCAACCGTTCAGTCATTGAACGACCTGTTCCACCAACTGAGCCACAGTTGCCCATAAAATCTGATGTCATTGCTTGTAAGTTAATATGTTGAGAAAATATGTTTGTCCTGCTTCATCATTCAAATGATATCAACGTGTGCAGCATCTAAACATGAGTTTGGCAACCTGTAACACCCAAAGAGACATTTGAACCTGGTTTCCACAGATACTAAAACACTGGGATCCACTCATCATCTTTAAAAACCTCAGCCAGTGTGTCCCAAAACTGACTTTTTTTCTTTGTATGTTTCCGGAGCTTCCACTCTCCCTACTTTATTTTCCTCTATACTGTAGGATACTTCTGATGTTGTACGTCACCTTCACGGAAATTCAGTTAATAAAGCGAAAAAAGTAAAAGATTTAATCAAATTAAAAATTCTTCTTCAATAGGTCACATATAAAAAAAATCTAGTTGAGTGAATAAAATAAAATTAAAATAACCCTAACCCTATGCAATTTAATTTGGTTCACTCAACTAGATTTTTTTATGTGTGACCATAAAAAGTCAAAATCATGACATAAAAAGTTAAAATCATGAGATAAAAAGTTAAAATCATGAGATAAAAGATCCAAATTATGAGATAAAAAGACAAAATTGAAGATGTTTTTTAAGTTGATTTAATGTTTTACTTTTTTCAGTGCATGTATTAATAGAAAATTGTACCTAATATTTAAATTGTTATTCAAATATTACGTATGTTATTACGTTATTGGTGGAGAAATGTTATTAAGTTATTACATTATTGGCTTTATTATATTTCAAATGGGCGCAAATTATTATGTTATTGGCAGTTATTACATTTTGAGGTGTAACAAGACCTTTTCAAATGTACCGGTTTTAAGAAGTGGTGGTGTCACTGACTGAAAACACTGGTTTCTTGTGGATAAACGGCTGATCTGAAACAAACCTGTTATAGATAAAACCAAAGTGTCTTTGTCTGAATACAACATCACAGACTGGACAGTGTTTGTTTTCCTGACTTTTCCTGTTTATTTGTGATTAATGGACTGATCTTGTCTAATTTGTTCTTGTTTACTTCCATAAAACTGCTACAAAAGATAAGATAAGATTGGACTTTATTTCATCCCACAGTTAAGAACAACAAAAGAAGAAGAAGAAGAAAGACTGATGAGAAAAGAGAGGGGAAAAATTAAAATGTAAGATATTTAACATTGATACAAATATTTATATAAATATACGATGAGGGAAAAAAAGGCAGATGTGAAGTTAAAAATGTTCTTATTGTAAATAAAGTCTGAACAGAAAGTGGTTCAGATAAAGTCCAGTGTTTCCAAAAGTTCAGCTGAAGCTTCACTGAAAATCCTTCAGTATGTGAAGCTTTGGAAAGAACATAAACATATGATATGGAGGAGGAGGTGCAGGGAGGAAGAGCGGAGAGGAGGAGCAGAGAGGAGGAAGAGCAGTGAGAAGAGGAGGAGGATGAGAGATGAAGAGCAGAGAGGAGGAGGTGATGAGGAGTAGAGGGCAGGAGAGAGGATAAGTAGAAGGAGGCGGATTAGGGTTAGGAGGAGGAGAGCAGAAGAGCAGCTGAGAGGAGGTACAGAGAGAGGAGGACCGAAAGGAGGAAAGAGGAGAAGAGGAGGAGGAAGAGCAGAGAGGACTGATGATAGGAGGAGGAGCAGAGAAGAGGAGAGAGGATGAGGAGGAGATGGGAAGAGGAACAGAAAGGAGGACTGAGAGGAGGAGGGAGAGAGAGGACCAATGGGAAAAGGAACAGAGGAGGAAGAGGAGGAGATGAGGAGGAGACAGGGCTGACAGGAAAAGGATGAGGAGATGGGAAGAGAGGAGCAACAACAGGGTTAGGAGGAGGAGAGAGGAAGAGGAGCAGGAGGTGCAGAGAGGAGGACCGATGGGAGGGGAGGATGAAGAGCAAAGAGCAGAGGAGGAGAAAGGAGGAATCATCATAATTCTGTTAGTGTTAAACTACACTCTTCTTCAGTGGGTTTAACGTCATAAACTGGTCATAATCATATCTTTGTAAATAAACTTTTCTTTTTCTCATTTGACCCTTTTTTAAAAACTTAAATTCAATGCTTTCATTTTTTACATTTGACCTTTTGAGGTGAGGGGACTAACTAACTAACTAACTAACTAACTAACTAACTAACTAACTAACTAACTAACTAACTAACTAACTAACTAACTAACTAACTAACTAACTAACTAACTAACTAACTAACTAACACATCCTGATTATTCATGTATTTATTTCCAGACATAATGTTGTTACAGCTGAATATCCACACACACACACACACACACACACACACACACACACACACACACACACACACACACACACACACACTCCCAGTCCTTTTGTCCCCATAAAGCGCTTTAATGTTTGTGTGTGTGACTTCCGCGTTTATAAGGGGACGAAAAGGGGAATTAAAATGGTTTAAATGGGGGACGTTAAAAAGAGCGCAGCCTGAGAACGAGCACATTCAGCCGTTAATAAAACTGATATGTTAGTTCATCACTGTAAAACTTTACAAGTCTTTGAATGTTTGTCATTTTTTATAATAAGTAGCCCAGTGTGTGTGTGTGTGTGTGTGTGTAATTACATCATTCTTATCAGTTTTATAACAGTGTGTGTGCGCTTCCCTACATGGTCAAGATGACCTACCACAAGGCTGTAATCGAATAAAAGCTTGTATCTGTGTGTGTGTAAATCTGCAATAATAATAATAATATTAATTGTAATATATTCTGGAAGGCTCAGTATGTGTGTGTTTATGAAAGGAAAAACGAGCCATCTGTGTGTGTTTGTGTGTAAGTCTAAGTGTGTGTGTGTGTGTGTGTGTGTGTGTGTCCACTGTGACCCAGTGTAAACTAATATTGATTCAGCTGTTGGTGTTATACACTAGTCATAAAACTGGACTTATTGTGGGATCCAGGCTTACCTTCCCACTGTGTGTGTGTGTGTGTGTTTTATGCTGGACGGCGACCATGTGCGGATCCATTTCAAACCCAGTCGAAGTGTCAAACAGGGGTTTTGTCCACATTTTACACTTCACGCTAAAATCTTAGACAAACTGAATAACAGCTGAATTTTGTTTTCTTTCGTTGTTTTTGTACTCGTGACTCCTTACTGCCCCCCAGTGGTGGTGAATGGGCGGTACACGGCACATTGACACCTATTATGTCAATAGTTCCTGTTCCTCTCCTTCACATGAACATTAAACTCATTTATTGTAACATGTTGGACTCTTGAGACTTGGAATGAGACTGAAAATGTTTTAAACAAGTATTCATTCATTATCTGAACCCGCTTTATCCTCACTAGGGTCGCGGGGGTCACTGGGGGCCTAATCCAGCTACAATGGGCGAAGGCCACCCTGTACGTACACCCTGTATGAGACGCCAGTTCATCGCAGGGCTGAACATATGTAGACAAACAATCACTCTCACATTCACACCTATGGCCAATTTTAGATTAACGAATTAACCTATCAGTGCATGTGTTTGGATGGTGGGAGGAAACCGGAGTGCCCGGCGAAAACCCACGCATGCAAACTCCACACAGAAAGGTCTGGGACGGGATTCGAACCAGGGTCCTTCTTGCTGTGAGGCACGAGTGCTAACCACTGCACCACCGTGCCGCCCAACAAGTATTCAGAGAATGACTAATTTTAAAAATCTTTAAACTGCTTACTTCTGATTGGTCGAGATACATGGAAGTTAGAGACATGTAGGATTAGGATTAGGTTGTGATGTTATTTCTCCACTCCAGCTCCTGCGTTTGAGTCTAGTGGTGAAGTTTGACCAATCAGAAGTTGAGATAAGCATTGCCATAGTAGGAAAAAAAAACCTTGTGTCCTGGACCACCTCGCACTTTTCCTGAAAATTTAATGGAATTAGGTGTTAGTTTTTGTGTCAAGATGGTGACAATGAAACATACAAACTAGAAGGCTGTGCGGAGCGTGGTAACTTTGCGAATCATATGAAATCCGCGATCTTGTCCAATCACAAATACATCATTATCACACATTACAATGTTAAGTCACCAATGGCAATGAAAATGGCAAATCTCTGTTGTGACCTTGGTGTGAAAATTCAACATGGTGTCAGACCGGAAGTAGTGAGTCGATTCGGCTGAAATTCAGTTTGTTTCATCCTTGTATCTGTCTCCTTGTAAACACCAAATTTCCGAACAATCCATCCATAATTAGCAACGCTAGAGTGCGAAAATTCACAAAAATTCAATATGGCGTCAAACCAGAAGTAATGAGTCGATTTGGCTGAAATTCGGTCCATTTCATCCTTGTATCCCTCTCCTTGTACATGCCAAATTTCAGATTGGCAACGTGTGCGCAAAGAGGAAATGTGTACGCACACACATAACTTCGCAAATCTCACATTCGTGAAGTTAACAAAACTATCTGCCACTCTGGAACCAAGAAGTAGATCCGTTTTGTTCAACAGGAGTCTAGGGAAGTGTAATTAATTCTGTTTTATCCGAGGCTCTGAGGGAACAAACTTTCACTTGTTTTTGTTTGTAGATTTCATCGTATTCTCTTCCTAAATGTCACTTTGTCCAGTTTGTTTTAATTTCCCAGTTACTTTATTGTATTTGTAAACATGTTAATTCAGTTTGGACGGAAAAGTCTGATTTGTTTCAGACGAACCTGTTTATTTACTGAACACACACACGCACACACACACGCACACACACACACACACACACACACACACACACACACACACACACACACACCCTTACATCCACATGTTCCCAAAGCTCCATTTGAAAAAGATGAGCGGAGTTTTGTCTTTTTGTCCTTGTTTGTGTGTATTCAGACTGTGTGTGTGTGTGTGTGTGTGTGTGTGTGTGTGTGTGTGTGTGTGTGTGATGTATGGGACGGTGAGTAATACTGCATGTGTCATTCCAAGTCCCCAGAGTTTTCTTCTGCCTCTTTCTCTCTCCCCCCTCCTCTCTCTCTCTCTCTCTTTCTCTCTCTCTCCCCCATCTGTCTTCTCCCTCTCTCTTCCCCTCTTTCTTTATTTCTTCATATCTCTCTCTCTCTCTTTTTTCGGTGACATTCCTGTCCGGCACTGAGGGTGTCATCCTGCTTTTCTGCTGACTCTGTGCTTTGTCCACACACACACACACACACACACACACACACACACACACACACACACACACACACACACACACACTCCAGCTGTTGAGAGCGGTGGCGTTTATTGGATTGTCGGTGTCCTCTATTTGGATAAGGAGAAAGGAAAGAAGGAGGAGAAGAACGAGGGAACAAAGGAGGACGAGGAGGGACGAGCGAGAGATGAAAGACAAATGAACTGGAGTTGGAGACACTGATGAAGACGTCACCCTTTAAATACACCTGCCATGAATCTGACTGGGAACTGTCAACTAAAAAAAAGGGTGGGGTTGGTGGTTCCAATCCAGCTCTGTTATGTACCATCGTGTCCTTGGGCAGTACACTTGACCACCTGTCCCCAGTGAATGAGTAGAAGTGTTCGGTGGTGGGAGGGGCTGTTCCCAGGGCAGTTGTGGTAGTTCACCAGTTTACTAGTTCACCAATTTACTGTTTTGCCAATTTACCATTTCACCAGTTTACAGTTGACCAGTTCATTAGTTTACCTGTTAGGGTTAGGGTTAGGTTAGGGTTAGGGTTAGGGTTAGGGTTAGGGTTAGGGTTAGGGTTAGGGTTAGGGTTACACACTAGTTGAGTGTGTAACAAATCCATTCCATTATTTATTAAAGTAATTTTTCCCACTTATATGAAGAACTGCATCAAATGTGAAGGAAAAATCATTAATAACTGTTGTATTAATAATAATGATACTAAGGATGATGATGATGATGATGATGATGATGATGATGATGATGATGATGATGATGATAATGATGATAGTTGTACTTACGACTTTTTAACACACTAAAAATATAGTTGAACAGAACTGCAGAGTCCAGACCAGTCCACATAACTAGGACCAGGACCAGGCAAACAACCAATGGGGACGTGGACTCTGATGGTGGTCTGGGTGTCTTTAAAGTGGACTAGTGGACTCTGGTGGTCCCTTTATACTGGACTAGTGGACTCTGATGGTGGTCTGGGTCCCTTTAAACTGTACTCGGAGGCTGAAGATGGACTGCAGGGACCAGAGAGAGCCTGATAAAATATAATAGGGAGGGGAAAAAAGAGGGGGAGAGAGAGAGAGAGGGAGAGAGAGAGAGGCAGCAGATGCTGTGGAAGAACAATGGAGGAAGGGGGAGAGAAAGACATAAATGATGGCAGGTGAAAGAGAGGAGAGGAAAATGAAGGAAGAGATGAAAGATGACAGGCGTGGGAGGCAGCGGGCGGGCGAGCGAGGGAGGGAGAGAGAGAGAGAGGGAGATAAAAGATGGTAGGTGGAGGAAGGAGTGAGGGAGGGGTATGAAAAGGAGGGAGAGATGACAGGAGGACGAAGAAGAAGAAGAAGAGGAGGAGGAGAGGTGAGTGTCCTTGCACTGTCAGGGGCGATCGATGGCACATCATTTACATTACACTGACTTAACTGCAGAGAGAGAGAGAGAGAGGGGGAGAAAGAGATTGATAGAAGGGGAGGGAGGGAGGATAGGTAAAAGAAGAGAGGGAGGGAGAAAGAGCTGGAGGTGCAGAAAATTAACTACAGTTGAGGAGAGATGGAGGGATGTGAAAGAAAGGAAGTGAGAGAGAGAGAGAGGGAGAGAGAGAGAGAAAGGCCATGAAATTGATCTGATGGAGGGAAAGACCTGTGTGTGTGTGTGTGTGTAGCTGTGTTTCCATTACAGTTTTTCACAAATATTCCTAAAATTTCAACACAGTATATTTGTGCTTTGAACACGTTTCTTTGACAGGAGCGTCATAATTCATGAAATATTTTCCTGCGAGATTTCACTGCTGGTGACGGACTTTTCCATGTCTGGTTTAGCACACTGCATTTGTCTGCTGTTTGCTGTCTCTAAAATGGCACTAGTTAGTGGTCATGTGACATGGTTAGTGATCATGTGACATGGTTAGTGGTCATGTGACATGGTTAGTGATCATGTGACATGGTTAGTGGTCATGTGACATGGTTAGTGGTCATGTGACATGGTTAGTGGTCATTTAAATTATTAATCAACAATTTTGATAATGTAAAGTTGTTTATTTGGTTTATTTCTACAAGAAAGATTAGAACTGACTTAAAGTGCTTCACTGAGCTGAAATTTCAACTTAAAACATCTCAAGATGAAAAAAGAAATCTAAATGAAAAGTGCAAGTGTCCTGAAGGCTCCACATTGAACATCTCAATATCCGAAAATCTGAACAGGTCCAAATCTTATGGACTATCCCCCATTGCAATCACATGCCCCTCAGATGAACTAGATGGCCTCTGGAGGGTTGGGACCCCTTTTCCCCCGGCACGCTAACCGTGTCGCCAGGGCGAGGACCGGCCCACGTAGCTACAACAGGCACCAGGGGTCCAGCTGCGATGTTGGCAACCCACCTGACTAGGGTTGTCAAAAAAATCGATTTTAGATACTAAATCAATATTGACCCTTGGTATCTAATTAGATACTAAGTTGCCGGAAAATCAATTTTTGTTTTTATGGCGTGTGGCCACTTTTTTGTAGCGGGTAACGTTAAGAATTCTAAACAGGCATCAATGCGGTCAGCTCTGGCACAGCCGTAATGCCGGATTGTAAGTTAAAGTCTCTTTTTTTCTCCAGCTGCCTCTGACAGCACACGGGATGACGCCAGTGCGACCACAGACCTATACACTATTTCTATAGGACTGTGATTGGACCATCCGATGCAACTTTGCTTTTAAAGGCCTCGATATAGTCGAACGTCTATGCGTGCGGGCGGTAGCGCATTGTATCACGTTACCACCACGGAGGCCACCGTGAGCATGTCAGCCTATTATTTTTGACGTGCGCGCTGCTAGTCCCGCAAGGGGTCCGCGGTGGTCACATGATGCAATACGCTGCCGCCCGCGCACATAATGCTCGACCATAAAGAGGCTTGCAGTTAGCACTGCAGAAGGGCTTAAGCAGAAAGATAGGCCTACCTTAACTTGCCAAGAGATAGACATGCGTTTATTCTGCACCCGCACTCACTACCTTTTTTTAGCAGTCCATGGAGGAAATTTTAACAGGAATCCCTCACATCTCCAGTATCGAAATAGTATCGAGTATTATCCTTAGTATCGGTATCGAGTTAGAAAGTTTAGTATCGTGACAACCCTACACCTGACCCACTTGAAACACAGGAGTCACATGTGAGTCAGAGGGTCTCCCAGAAACAGCCGGCTGAGGTGGGATCCTGGTCCGGGTGCACATGGGCAGCAAAATCAGTGGACCCTAACGGACTAAAATGGTGATGTCCAAATCTAGAGGGGGGATGATCCTCTCCAACCCCCCCCCCCCCCCCCCCCCCCCCCCCCCCCGGGAAAAATGCACCCAGAATATTCGTGTACATGTGGGTTGGCGTGACCATATCTTTACCGCATGCTGCCACACAAGCCATCCAGGTGAAGATTATTCACGCCTTCTTTTTGGAATTCCTCTTGGAGTTGTTTTTGCTCATCTGGTAGAAAGTACACGGGACAGGCCCACTTATCCCCTGAAATATTGCTAATCATAATTTCAGCCGCTTCCTCCATTATTTTCTCCAGAAAAAGACAAGAAGCGCGCAACTGAAATGACAAACAGAGACTTGGATTATCAGTGGACACCTGTAAACGTCAGTAAACACAGTAGGTCATTTGCGACTGAATTATTACTGAGTAAATCACGGACATGGCGCATTCGAACGGGACTAAGAACTCCGACATTCTCCATAATTATTCCGAATTATCAGTGGTCCATAGGTAATACTTATCCCATGCAAATAGGGTATAATACGAAATAATCCACTTTGAAATTCAGAGCATTGAACTTTAGTGCTTAAGTCAAATAACTATGCAAATCAGCTGTTAGCCAAGAGTTTTAAGTGTTTATTTTTTTAAAGTTAAATGCATTTCAAAAGGTCATTAAGAAACATTACTTTTTTTTTTTTTTTTTTTAAGTAAACTCCACTTATCCAGGTTTCCAGGACAGACTGAAGCACTGCAGAAAGAACAGGAGCAAAACGGAAACTGGAATAAAAACAACAGAATTAAACATTTTAGGAAAAACACAGTTTTATCTGGAAAACATGTCCTGAAGGGGTTTGTTTGTACAAGGACATACAGGTAAAGTGGGAGGGGCCACAACCACCACCATCAGCTAGACCAGTATCCCTCCATTCTTCCATCCCTCATCCCTCTTTCCTTTCCCCTCCCTCCTTCCATCGCTCTTCTTTCATTCATCCATCCTTCCAACCCTCCTCTTTCCACCCCCTCCCTCCCCCCTCCATCTTTCATCCCTCTTTTCATCTCTCCCCCCTCCATTCCTCTTCACTCCAACCCTCCCTCCCTCGCTCCCTCCCTCACTCCCTCACTCCCTCGCTCCCTCCCTCCGACCATATGTGACATTCTTTCTCAATGTGGTGCATTGAAAACTTCCTGTTGTTATAGTTTGTTATGGAACACTTCAAAGAGAGAAAGAGAGGGAGAGAAAGAGAGGGAGAGGGGACAGAGCACCCAGTCTGTTATAGTTTTACCCCTTAAATGTTAACATGTGAGAGCACCGTGTATGCCTGTATGAATTATCTGTGTGTGTGTGTGTGTGTGTGTTTGCCCACATGCCTAGGATGTAAGGTAATGACGCTTAAAGCCATCACACACACACACACACACACACACACAGACATGCAGACACACGTTAGCCCATCGACCTGTATAACTTGTCTCGTCAGCGATTGTGTGTCACTCTCCGTGTGTGTGTGTGTGTGAGAGAGAGAGAGAGTGTGCATGTGTGTGTGTGTGTGTCTGAGAGTGTGTGGTGTTTAATATTTAATAGGTGCTGGTTAAAAATGCAGGAGTGTTTTTGTCTCTTGTCCCGTAGCACACCTGTTCCACCAGAGAGAGAGAAAGGAGAGGACAACAGCATAACTGAGATAGATAGATAGATAGATAGATAGATAGATAGATAGATAGATAGATAGATAGATAGATAGATAGATAGATAGATAGATAGATAGATAGATAGATAGATAGATAGATAGATAGATAGATAGATAGATAGATAGATAGATAGATAGATTTGTCTGTATGTTTGTCTGTCTCTCAGCAGGATTACGCAAAAAGTTCTAAACGGATTTTGGTGAAACTTTCAGGAATGATAGATAATGGGTCAAGGAAGAAACTGTTGGATTTTGAGCAATAAAGGTCAAAGGTCAAGGTCACACTAAAGGTCAACAGCTAAAACACATCAGTGGTACTATCTCAGGATTCAGACAAAATAGAATCTGGTGGGGTTTTTTTCCATTCACATTGTCTGACCTTTGACCCCTACCCCTGACCATCAGACATCAGATGGGTCAACACCTATGGCTCCATCACGTCACGTTTTGACATCATATGATGTCATATCGAACCTTGGTGGAGGTCTGCTGTCTCTGACTGCCTTGTTCCTGTTAATTCCATTGAATTTGTCGTTGACTGATAAACATTTTCGTCTTTACTGATTCATTCATTCATATAATCAGTGGTTTCATTAGACATGTTTCCCATGAGGCTTTTATAAATAACACTGGTCTACAAGTAAAATGCTTCTGGCAAGGGTGTAATAATGATGTTAACATTGGTGGGGACGTCATTTGAACGCACCTAAAAGAGATGAAATACTGTCTCATTTCATTTTTGTCAACAAAAATTAAGAGAAGAGTATTTTTCCTCACAAGTAGTTGTACTTGTACTTAAGTATAGAGTGTTTCAGGCTGTGTACATGTGTCTTGGTCATTTAAGGACAGATGTCAGTGGTCAGCAGCTTGTCCAGCTCCGTGTCTTCTCTGCTCTGGACCCGCCCTGTTCAAGTTAATCACAGGCTTAAATACATGATTGACAGCTGGGATGACCAATCCCTGCTGGGCCCCTGTCCCGTAAGAAATTATTGGTTGTGCCATACTTATATCGTGGAATTTGATTTTACAATACTGTAGCAATATTAAAAAGTACTATTTTGTTATTTTTTAAATATACATTTTTATTTTATTTTATTTTATTTAAACTTACTTTACCCAGGAAATGGTTGAGTTACAATAACTCTTCTGTCAAAAGTTGCATTTCAAGACAACATAATTGACAAGACAAGCCCCAACAATACCCCATCTAAACAGATATCAATTATTTCAGCCTATGTATAGTCAGACAGCAAAACAACAAATGGAATTAAAATAAAGATTAAAAAAAAAATAATAACAATTGCAGTGCTCAGTCACTGCTGCTCTTAAAACATCTTTAAAATCATTTATCATTGGGAGAATTTCAAGATTTAAAGTGGTTTGAAGTTCAATCCAAATCCTTGGTGCATATGAAGAGAAGGCAGTTTTACCAAAATCTGTTCCTGTTTTTACACAAAGAGTTAATACATCTAAGATTGGTGAAGGAATAATGTTTGAGTTTTAATACTTTACTTAAATTTAGGGTCAGTAAATTTTTTTGTTTTATGTTATAGTCACTGTGTTGTGGAAAAAAACAACAAATATTTTTTAATTGTGATTTTTGTAGTTAGTGGCATCTTCATGAGGGACCAGGACACATGTGAGCACAAAAGAAATGGCTTTAATTCTGAATTATTTTATTCTGAATAACTAATTCTGAATGAAAACAAAACATCACGTATAGCTAATGAGCGGAGATAGAAGGATGGATAAACGAATACGAACGGAGCTGAAACTCAACCACCGGAGGGAGAGGATGACAACAATAAGGAGAAAATAATGGATAGAAAGATGGGAAGGGAAAGGGAGGGATGAGTGAGGAGAGGAGAGAGGAGGTGTGATCAGTTAATCCATGTACTAGTGCCTCCTCTCTGTGTTTTAAGGTGCTGCTTTTTTCTCTTCCTTTTATTATTCTCGCTCTACTTCCCTTATCAATCAATACTTATTATCGGCTCCACCTCCACTTTCTCTCCCCCCCTCCCTCTCTCTCTACCTCTGTTTTTTTCCCTCCATCTTCCTTTCTTTATTCCCTGTGTGTGTTGATTTATCCGACAGATCATACTCTTTTGCTTTTTTTTTCTCCTCTCTTTTTTTTCTTCTTTTTTTGTATTATTATTTTTTTCTGTTGAAAGAAAAAGGCTGAAACAGGGTAGAGAAGGAAACGCACAGATCCACACAATGAAGTCATTCATCTGTCCAATCAAAGAAGCGGAAGCCCACAGGAAAGTCAACATCCATCTCTCTCTCTCTTGCTCTCTCTCTCTCCCTCTCTCCTTTGCTCACCCTTTCTCTATCTGTCTCGCTCTTTTCTCATTCACTCTGTGAGTCCGTGAGCGTCCATGATTATGATGCCCCTGTGTGTGTGTGTATGTGTATGTGCTTGTATTCCTATCTTTATGGGGACATTGATATGTTTATACAGGAGACCAAAATTCAGGGCCCCATGCGAATTACATTTAAAAAATATATAGGTGAAATATATGCGAAGTATGCAAATGTGTGTAAATGATGTCCCCTATAACTTGTTTTTTATTGACGTCCCCATAAAGTATGAGGGAAATGGGTGCAAAGAAAAACATGTATTTTTCAAAGGTTTCAAGATGTTTACTTTTTCAAGGTTTTTTTGAGCCCCCAACCAAGCCTCCAAGGCAGCTGAACCTTGAAGGCACTCCCCGCCCCCAGCGGCACTAGCCAATCACAGCTCTCAAGGTAAATGTATTTTTCCCTGTGGAGGACTTGGCAGTTGTACAGTTGAGCCAAGGTGAGTCGTCTGTACTTTGATAAAGTTATTTAGCTGTAACCTGTGTAATGTTGTGACATGTTGTAAACTGTGTGTAACTTTGAATATACAATTGTCATGTAGGCTATGTATGGTTACCTGAATAGGCAGGTATGCTAATGAGCTAATTAGCTTTTTACTGTTGAGGAGGTTTAGCATAGGAATCAGACTGACTTTTATATTTGCTTTTAAAAATACCCATTTTAAACCACATTGATATTAAAAGTATTCCCTGTCAACTTAATGTAAATTCACATAACTACCAGCTTACAAACTGACTATTATAGCTAATACATGGGTAATATTTGGTTTAGCTAAAGGTCCCTTCCACATTAAATGATAACTAACTTGCTAGTTAGCCATTTCAAGTAAACATAGTTTTATTCAAACAGCATGCAGCTTAAAAAGCAAATACAAAAGCAGTCTGATTCCTATGCTAAACCTCCTCAACAGTAAAAAGCTAATTAGCTCATTAGCATACCTGCCTATTCAGGTAACCATACTTAACCTATATGACAACTGCAGTATTCACATTAACACATTTTTACAACATTACACAACATTACACAGGTTACAGCTAAATAACTTTATCAAGGTACAGACGACTCACCTTGGCCAAACTATACAATTGCTGCCTTGGGGGCTCAAAACCCCATCAAGTGGGGGAAACGGGTACAATGCAAAACATGTATTCAAGGTTTGAAGATGTTTTTTTTTTTAAGTTTTTGTATTTATATTTTATTTTGTATCCATCATTTGTTTTAAAATTAATATAAATTTAAAATATTTATTTTTTTATTGTATTTTTTAAATGACTTATTTTTTTATTTTATTTTTTAAAGGATTTATTTTTTTATTTGTTCATTTTTATTTATTTTTTAATATAATTAAATGTAAAAAATTTTTTATGATCATTACTTTTATTTATTTCTTTATTTAAAGTGCTTACACTCACTATCCAATGGCTACTTGATTACAAACATGGTCCTCATGTGACATGGAAACAAGAAAATATGTATTTGTGTGTGTGTGTGTGTGTTTGCGCGTGTGTGTACATGGACAGACATATATCCCATTTCTCTGGTGTCTCTTTAAAAAGAATAGATTGTTCGTCTGCTGCAAACAAAGAATGAAGACGCAAACACACACTGGGAAAAGGATGCAAGTCTGTGACGGGATTTATGATGGTGGGGAGATGGAAAAACGAATAAGGACGGATGGAGGGAGGAAGAGGAGGGAGGGAGGAAGAAAGAAAGAGACAAGAAGAGAAGGAAAAGGAGGGATTAAAAAGAGGAAGAGGAAGGATGGAGCAAAGAAAAATGAGGAAGATACTGTTGAGGTTGACATCATCATTTGACCCTCAAGTTGGAGGAAGGAGGGGGGGATGAAAGAAAGAGTAATAGAAAGACAAAAGAGATGAATGGATGGAGCAGGAGGGTAAGAAGAAGTGACAGTGGAGCAGAAAATGGATTCAATAAACAGGAGAGAAAAGGAAACAACAGAAAAGACTCGAAGTGGAAACAGCAGCCGACGGAAAGGAAGAAATGGAAGAAAGAAAGGATATGAAGGAGATGAAAGAAAAAGAAATGGAAGAAAGTAAAAGGAAATGAAAGAAAGGAATGGAAATTGAAGAAAAGAGGGGAATACGAGAAAAAAAGAAGTGTAACAAAGGAAATGAAAGAAGGAAAGAAAATGGAAGAAATTAAATGAAGAGAAAATTTTAAAAAGAAAGTGAAAGAAAGAAAAAGGAAATTAAAAGAAAGAAAATATAAAACACAAAGGAAATTAAAGAAATAAATGTAAGAAAGTGAAAGACAAAGAAAAGTAATAAAAGAAAAGTACATTTAAAACAGGAAATGAGGAAGAGGAAATGGAAGAAAGAAAAAATGAAAGAGAAAAACATGGAATGTGAGAGGAAAAGGAATCTAAGAAGGAAAGAAAGAAATAAGAGGAAATATTAGAAAGGAAGAAAAAAGAAATGTAAGAAAGATGTAACTCATCAGAGCTGTCAGACTTAAAGTTATCTCTGTATTTCAGCCCAGTCCAGTATAGTCAGGTTCCGATCCAGAATGTGTCTGAACGTGTCTTCTTTTTGCAATGTTTGTTGTTTAAACATGAAAAAATATGATTATTTCATCAAATACTGAATTTCAAAGATGAAAAAAAGCAGAATAATCAAAAAACAAACATTAGTGGAAAATAAAACGATGAACACATGTTTGAAAAACAGATGATGGAGGTGGTGTGAACGACAGAATAAAAAGACAAAGTATAAACAAAAAGCAAAAGAACAATGTGACACAGAAAGAAATGGAAGGAGGCACTTAAACAAAGTAAATAAATGAGAAGAGGAAGGAGGCGGGGCCAAGGTAGGAGGGGGTGGGGCCAAGGATGGAGAGATAAAAGAAAAGGAAGATGAAAGATTTGAGCTAAAGAGGCTTGACCCCTCACTCTACCCCAAATATTGACCGCAGCAGGCTTTGATAAACTACACTGTGTGTGTGTGTGTGTGTGTGTGTGTGTGTGTGTGTGTGTGTGTGTGTGTGTGTGTATGTGTGTGTGTGTATGTGTGTGTGCGACCTCTGCACGTTATGAGCTAAATCAATCTGTCAAACATGTTAGCGAGTCCGTGCTTATTCACCACCATGCCTGTTTGTGTGTGTGTGTGTGTGTGTGTGTGTGTGTGTGTGTGTGTGTGTGTGTGTGTGTGTGTGTGACCGACCCTGACCGGCCATCAGAGCCAATGACGGAGTATTGATCAAGGCTTCGTTGCCATAGAAACAGCCATTTGGGAGGACAGGCGAGGGTGCGTGTGTGTCAGAGTGGGAACGCTGACTTCAAGGTGGCTCATCTGATCTGTGTGTGTGTGTGTGTGTGTGTGTGTGTGAAATGTCAGCTCCATGTTTTCCATTCGTAGCGTGTTTTGGTTCGTCGGGCCAATTAAAAAGGTCATTGATGAACCTGATCAGATCAACATTTGAACCTGATGCTCATCACTGTCATACTTCTGCTCTTCTTCTCATCTGTTCTTCTCTTGGTTCTTCCAGTGAACAGAGAATGTTCCAAACATATTACCCATAATGCACCCTGACTATGGGTCATGTGACTCACAGGTGGTCCTTCAGTTTACGTAGTGTGTGTGTTCCTATATTTATGGGGACATTGATATGTTTAAACAGTCACACCATGGGGACCTATGACACTATGGGGACCAAAATTCAGGTCCCCACGAGGGTTAATATGAATATGAGGTCCCCACTAGTGAAGTAGAAATGATATGGCCCTATAAATACATTAATTAGTCCCCATAAAGCATGAGGGAAACAGGTGTGAAGTGAATTTTTTTTAAGGTTTAGTTAAATATATATTGTATAAATGTATCTTTCAATTTTTGTCATTGATTTTTTAAAAATATGATCATTATTTATTGTATTTATTTTTAGTTATTTCATCTTTTAAATTATTATTTTTAATTAATTGATTTTTATTAGTTTTTATTTAAATTTCACATTTTTATCATCATTATTGGTTTTTTTTATATTTAATATTTTATTTATTGTTTTTATATTTACTACCTCATGTCTACTTGATTACAAACTGTATCTGAAGAACCATATTAGATACACACATGTATTTGGTACCAAAATACCCACAAGACCCAACTTTATATTCAACTGCAGTACATTTATGGCGCTGAAAATCAATGCATTTTAAGTTATTAAGGGAAGAACACATTTTTGGGAGGACATGGACATGGACAAGAGTAAATGAACCAAATGTGATGCTTGTATGACAAAGTGAAGGAATCTTTCATTATCTGCTCCACTAGTAGAACATGTTCTATCTAGAAGAACTAGTCTGGTTTGGTCCAGGTCCACTGTGATGTTGTAGATCCAGGTGTGTGTTTGGAGGTTCTCCTTTTGGAGGTTGTTCTTTTAATGGTTCTACTTGTGGAGGTTCTACTTGTAGCGGTTCTCCTCATGGTGGTTCTACATATAGAGGTTCTATGTGTTCATGTTAAACTCTGTTTTCATCAGAACCTGTTGATGTTTATATCAGTGAAAGGCTTTGGTTCCACTCTGCTTTAGAACCGTCCTTCAGTCAAGGTTCTGTTTTTTTCCGGTTCTGGTTCTGGTTCTGGTTCCATCATCCTGGACCACAGTGAGTCTGTACATGAACCTGTGAACGTCTACATCCAAACATTTCAACCTTCAACCAACGTGATCGTTTGGTCCAAATATGAACAGACACGAAGAATGTAGAGAAAGAACAACAATGGAGGAGGAGTTCAGTGGAGGTCAGAAATGAAATGAATTCAACAGCAACAACTTCTGGAAAGGTCAAAGGTCAAAGTAACCCTGACTCAAACACAGATGGAATGTACCAGTGTAGCCAGTTTAGAACTGTTCTGGACCTGATCCCACCTGGAAACAGGACAAATTTAGACCAAACTAAACCAAACCAAACTGATCCAAAGCAAGCTGTACCAAACCAAACTGAACCAGACCAAACTGAACTGAGCCAATCTAAAACTGAACTGACCCACACGAAACCAAACCAAACCATGTCGTTGTGTTGTTCTATAGGATCCAAACATCCACTACCGTTCCCGTGGTCGGTTCTCGGCGCGACAGGAAATGAACAGACTTCCTGTGAATGACTGGACCACATTTTGGGGCGATTGGGGTCAAAGGTCACTGACAAATCTGTCCTTTAAATGACTTCATAAGACAGAAGAGTGTTTGGGTTTGGAATCAGATCCAGAGGTGGAGAAGGAGTTTGTGCCGAAGGTTTAGATCTGAGTCCAGGTTCACAAATGGATGTAGGTCAGTGGACGGACCAGGAGGTGGAACCGAAGTGTGTGTGTGTGTGTATGTGTGTGTGTGTGTGTGTGTGTGTGTGTGTGTGTGTGTGACCTGCTCTTTGTTCCTGTGCTTGGTGCAGTAAGGAGAGTGGACCGTTGACGAGGATTAATGCCCAACATATGGCAACCCTACGGGACACACACACACACACACACACACACATACACACACACACACACACACACACACACACACACACCACTCATTACTCTGAACAAAGAACTGTAAGGCTAATGAGAAGGCAATATCATGTGTCCTTTTACACACACACACACACACATGGCATGGATTCACATGCATACACACCTTAATGTTGCTTATACATGGGTGGATGCAGATGAACAAACACACACACACACACACACACACACACACACTGTAACATATATGTGTGTTTCTATACAGAGTTGAAAGGGAGCAGAGGATTTGTTGATAGAAAGGCTTTAACGTTTGAATGCAAACACCTGTGTGTGTGTGTGTGTGTGTGTGTGTGTGTGTGTTGTATAGTTGTGTGTGACAGTGCTGGAGGTGAAGCAGAGTTCAGAGGAAAAGTGAAGGTTCATGTTTTTTTTCTTCATGCTCCTCTGCTACGGTCCACCTCTCTCTCCTCCGTGTCTCTCTCTCTCTCTCTCGCCCTTTTTATACACTGTCACACCCTGAAACATTTGAGCATTTTCTCTCTTCACATCTTCTCACACTCTCCCTCTCTCTCCGTCTCGGTTTCTCCTCCCTCTCTTTTGTAACTCTCTATCTGTCTCTGTCTCCCCTCTCCCTTTCTCTATGTAACTTTGTCTCTCTCTCTCTTTCTCTCTCTCTCTCCTTGTCTGTGTGTGTGTGTGTGTCTGTCTCTCTCTCTCCTTGTCTGTCTTTCTCTCTCTGTCTCTCTCTCTCTCACTCTCCTTGTTTGTCTGTCCATCTCTCTCTCTCTCTTGTTTGTTTATCTGTCTCTCTCTCTCTCTCTCTCTCTCCCCTTGTCTGTCTTTCTCTCTCTCTCTCTCACTCCTTGTTTGTTTGTCTCTCTCTCTCTCTCTCTCTCTCTCTCTCTCTCTCTCTCTCTCTCTCTCCCTCTCTCTCTCTTTCCCAGTGCCCAGTTGTTTTTATGACCCACAGTCTGGGTCATGTGACACGCCTGTCATTTTATTAAACAGTCAAATGTTTGAATGTCAGGTTACAGTGATAGTGAGCTTTTCAGAAGAATGTTTTTGTTAATAGAACCCGAGCTCATGTTATATTAGTACATATTGTATAGTATATATTAGTCTATATTTGCAGTATATACTAATATATATGACAGCATGTTCATGTCATGGTTCCATTTCCACATGCCTTTACTATCTGTATCATATTATTACATATTGATCTGTTTGAAATTAAAAATAAATCAATAACCAACTGGCCTTATTCTGGCAGTTATTCTAATCATTTCAGTCCTTCATATAAAAGATGAAACTGACACTAATACCTTTTATGACATTTCCCTGTGTTCACTGGTTTAGTTTTAGATCAGGGCTATGATGTAACACAATAATATATAAGCATGAGGTCAACTTTCATCTTTTGTCTTGGTTTTGGTTAATGATAGTGATACATCAGCTGGACCGTATAGTGTTGTGTTGTGTAATGTTGTGTAGTTTTGTTTAGTCTAATGTTGTAAAGCATGTTGTGTAATTTACTGTTGTGCTGTGTAGTTTTTAGTGTAGTGTTGTGTACTGTTGTGTACTGTTATTTAGTATAGTATTGTTTTTTTTTAGTGTAACCTGGTTACTCCTGGGGCTACAGTCCCTAAACCTCCTGGTCACAGACCTGGTTCGTCCTGGGGTTAGAGGTCACAGAAGTCCTCCTGGTGATATATAGCTAATACCTATCAGATGCAATGATCCATTTCAGTAAAGGTCAAAGGTCAAGGTCACAGTTAACTAAAAGGTCAAAATCACATTATTGGTTATAACTCATGAACAGAGGGTCACAGAACTTTGAGACTGGTACCAAATGATGCGAAATGAAGATTTCTAGAATTCTCATATTTGGTTTTATCACCTACGACTAATAGTTTTTGAGATCTCTGGAGGTCGATGGTGACATGTTGCAAAATTGTGTCAAACATAGACTGTGATGGAAATGTATCTTGACTAGGTCATTAAATGTCACTGATCACCATGAACCATAAACATTAAACTTATGATTATTCTGCAGCTGAAATATTTAAATCACAGATGATCACTAATCAGTGATGGGTGACTAATAATTAATATTTGATGACTTGACCAACAAGCACATGAAAAGCAAATAAGGATGGATTTTAAAACTGAAACAGTGAATAATGATAGAAACTTGATATGAAAAGAACAATGAGAAGAAGTAGAGAAAAATAATTATGATTCATTTCAAATATAGTCAGACAGACCAATCATTTCTTGGATTGTCTTATTTTACAACTGAAGACACAACATTATATTAAACAATTTATCAACATTCCAGCAAGACTCTTTTAAGCAAGAGGCGAGATTAGGCATTGTCACAACAATCTATCATTTTGAAAACACATTTAGGTGACCTTGACCTTTGACCTACATTCACCAAATTGTAATGGAATCTATTCTGGACCATCTCGCACCTTTCCTGAAGATTTCATGGAAATCAGTCCAGGAGTCTTTGAGTGAAGTTGGTGACAAACAAACCAAACCAAAGACAACACCCTGTCCACCCTGAACATCATCTGTCCATCTGTGGAGAACATCCAGAACCTGTCCCCACCCTCATATGGTCAGACATGTGACCCTGAGCCAGTTTAGTTTAAGGAAGTGGAATGAAGTTAGACTAGGATTTAATACAGTTATTCTATTCTATTCTATTCTATTCTATTCTATTCTATTCTATTCTATTCTATTCTATTCTATTCTATTCTATTGTGTTCTATTCTATTGTGTTCTATTCTATTCTATTCTATTGTGTTCTATTCTATTCTATTCTATTCTATTCCTGTTCTGTTCCCGTCTATTGTCCCAGTGACACTAGAGCTGTTTTGTACAGGTTTTATTCTTCTCTTTCTTTTCTTTCCTTCCCTTCTTTCTTCCTTCTCTCTCTCTCTAGGTGTAAATGACTTTGGACGGCCATCTGTTACTGAGCCACCCTGCAGAGAGTTGGCCTGTATGCACACCTCCAGTCTGTGTGTGTGTGTGTGTGTGTGTGTGTGTGTGTGTGTGTGTGTACACTTACTGTATTTTTATGTTTGTGAGTTTATTTATGCCTACGTGCACATGCATAATACAGCAGGTAATGTGTGTGTGTGTGTGTAAGTAACAGAGGCAGACATGTTTATGTGCATGTTCTTTCTCTCTTGCATATGTCCCCACACGGACATGTGGACATCTACACATGTTCAGATCTGTAATATTCTTGTACATTACTTGTTTTTTTCCCATTTGATCTTTTGCTTAAATAGTTTTATTTGCAGCATATGGAATAATAATAATAATAATAATAATAATAATAATAATAATAATAATAATAATAATAATAATAATAATAATAATAATAATTTATAATAATGGATTAAACTTACTGTATATTGAGCTGTTCTTTGAATGCATACTCCAAGAGTGTACAGTGGATCCATCATTCATTCACTCTCACATTCTCACTCTGATGGTGGTAAACTACACATGTATCCACAGTTGCCCTGGGGCAGACTGACAGAAGCATGGCTGCCACTTCACGCCAAACAGCCTCTCCCAACACCACCAAGCATTCATACACTAGTGTGAATGACACACTCTTTATGTTTTTGCTTTTGTAGCTGCAAAATTTCCCCAGGGTGGGATGAATATTCTATTCTATTCTATTCTATTCTATTCTATTCTATTCTATTCTATTCTATTCTATTCTATTCTATTCTATTTTATTCTATTCTAATAGCACTCGTCTCCAAGTAAAATGCTTCCAGAATAAAAGTAATGAAATGCATATGTGTGTTATTGATAAAGAAAATTGAAATCTTAAATGCTGATTGGTTTAAGTTTCCGAGATAAGTCTAAACTGTGGAAGTCAGCGTGTCAATGTCGGACAGTTGGACTGTAAAAGTGTGAGATACGTTGGGCTGTGGCGCCTCCTGCTGCTCGGAGGTGTGAACTTACGACCTGCTGTCGTCTCCAACACACGCTGCTGCAAACGCCGGTCACACTTCAGCACCGGCGTTTGTCCCTAAATGGATCCAACTCCACTGTTCCAGTCTCCTGCCCGCTGACTGTAATCTGATTACATGTTTCCTGCTCACTGGGTGTAATCTGATTACATGTGAGTGCCCCGCTGTCCCCGTTTGATCATCCAGCTGTCGGCACCCACCGCTAAACCTGTGTAGGTTTTTAATAAACCAGGACAAATGGGGGCGGAGCTGGACTCAGCAGGTGAAGACGTGCATGTGCGTCCGACCAACAGACACACGACGTCAACACCAATGTCTCTGATACTAGTTTTTATTTTCAAACTGTTTGATGTTTGGACATTGTTGGAGCTCCATCGTCTTACACCATTGTTTGATAAACACAATCTTTACTTTGTGGTTCGACATCTTTGGATGTTACAAGTTGTCTTTGTGGGGTTTGGGTGTTTAATGTACGATGGTACCAGTCCTTTATTAAAGGTGCACGTGTGTAAAAATATGTGACTGATGATGAAACCGTCCCACTAACCAGAGTATGAACGTTCCCAGTCTGTCTGTTTGAATCTGTGTCATAACGCGTCCGTCCGTCTGTCTGCTTGTGCCTGCAGCTCTCGTCCAGGCCGTCCTCCGAAGCGCTGCTCTGGGGCGGGGGTCCAGGAAAGCCCCCGGCTGCTGCACCCGGGCCTCCCAGGCCTGCTGTCGCCCAACCTGCTGTCCCACACCGGTGAGGAACACACATCAGCGCCTGTTTGGGTTTGCACGTTTAGAGGAGACCAACATATGAAGTTTCACACTGGTTTTTACTCACATTCGTGTATCATTTGTTTTTCAAAATAAAACCTAAAATGAGACAACAAAACAACAAGTTCTTCATTATTTGTTTCCAAAACTAACACGAAAAAATGGATAATGCAGTTTTTTCAGTTTTCATTTTTGTGTTTAAATGATGGATAACCTGAAGCAAATTCAGGTCAAAATAATATTTACATCCATTCTATCACTTTGTTTTAAACAAAAAAAGAATATACCTGGAATATGTTCTCCAACATGTCTCTTAGTTTCCTGAAAGAGGACATAGGTTTCCATCTTTGTCATTTCCGGTTCACTCAGACATTAGGTCAAAATTGGACAAAATGGGAACCAGCTGTTATGGTTTTTTTTCAGATGAATTTTAAAACATAAACCAACACTGAAAAAACACATCATTATTCTTTTTTTCATTTTGGTTTTGGAAACAAATTATGCAAATTATGTAGTTGTTTCGTTGCCTTATTTTTGGTTTTATTTTGAAAAACGTATGGACGAATGATACACAGATTATGAAGTGAGTTGAATAAACTGGAAATGACCGTGACAGTGACAAATATGGAAACCTACGTCTCATTTGGGGAAACAAAGAGGGTCACCCTAAAACCTGAAAATATGACGACAGATGAAATTGGTGTCATCCATGTCTGGTCCCCATGTTTCTGTGGGTTGTTAAGATTCATTTCTGGTTTACTCAATTTGCTTCAGGTCAAAATTGAATAAAACAGGAAAGCATCCATTTTTTAATATTGTTCATTTAAAAACAAAAAGGAAAAGTGAAAGAACGCATCACTATCTGTTTTTTCATTTTGGTTTTGGAAACAAATAACGAAGAAAAGAGTTGTTGTTTGATTGTCTTATTTTTGGTTTTATTTTGAAAAACCAATGAACGAATGATACATGGATTCGGTAATGTCGGACTCTGCGTTGTGTGTGTGGGTCCAATGCAAATGTAATTAATTTTAATGGTTTCAGACAGATTAATATTGCTTCAGTCAGCAGAAGCACCGTTTGTGAATATTGTAAAGAAAAGTAAACTGAACAAAATTAACGGTCTACAAAAACTGTGGCTACAGACTGGCCTTCCTGAACTCTGGGCCTGTCACTCACCTCCCTATGTATAACTTTGTGGGACATCCCCCTGCCCATGTGACCCAAACCCTGCATATCACCATGGTTACCAGTCAAACTAAATTAAAGGAATAATAATAATAATAATTCACCTGTGACAATATATGGCTCCTACACATAATAATCTATCTATAATTCAACAAATGTCTGTCTGTAGTGTGTCCTGTTCATCTGTGGAACACCTTACACCTGCACAACTCCACCAAATTATCTAAACTTTGGAGGGTGACTTCCCAGGACTATGGTGGATTACAGTGCAAAGTTTCACAACACTACGACATACAACAACAAAGATATTAAACTAATTTTATTGCTCTCTCTAACTCTGCCGCTCTGAGCATTGCCAAGCCCCGCCCCCTGATTTGGCTACAGCTGAACAGGATGAACCCCCCCACCACCACCACCCCACACAGAAAGTGGGCGAGAGAGTTGGGTACTGAAAGTCGGTATAGGTATGGAACCGGTGCAAACATTAACGGTTCCACACATGCAGCTGTTGTTTAATTACGGCCTCTGTCCACTGTTAAATAGAAGTGCGCTGCAGACAACAACATGTCAAAGGCCAACGTGAAACATGTGGTTACAGTTTACAGGAAGTTTCAGACCCTTCCATATGCTACAGGTGTTAATCAGAATCAGAATCAGCTTTATTGACATGTATGTGTACACATACACAAGACATAAATAACAGCATAAAATAACATAACAAATAACATACCAGAGTGCCAATATGATTATGTGCAACGGTTGAGGATAGTGATATTATGTTAAACAGTATTTAACAGTATATACAGAATATATTGGATGTAGGTGTTAAATATATTTACATGTAAAGGTTGGAATATGACTGATTTATTGAAACACTTGGTGCCACAGTGTTTACTCACTGTGCTAATAGCACACTTGGAAATGACAGACCCAGATACTGGACCATGACCATCTATGTGAATTCCTCAACTGGTGACATGAGATGTGGTGCTAGGTTAATAATAATAATAATAATAATAATAATAATGATGATAATGATGATGATGATGATGATGATAATAGCTTAATGTGGGGGGCAACTAATTATTATAGTCTTTTTTTCTAATCCTTTCAACTCATTTCACCCACTTCCACAACACATTAGTAGCACATTTTCTACGGGCTCTGCACTAGTAATAATAATAATAATAATAATAATACATTTAATTTAAGGCGTCTTTCAAGGCACTCAAGGACATCGTACAAGATTAAAACAATCAGTAAAACACATTTTAAAAACACACCTTGGCTAAAGTCAGTATCAGTGGATCAATAATTTCTATCCATCCATCTCTTTAAACTACAGGCGTCATGTTTGCAAAATAAAGTACAAAAAAAAGGAAGAAGTGAAGAGGGCGAAGGAAAAAAAAAAGAAAAGTGGAGCGAGGAAATGGAGAGAGAGAGAGAGAGAGAGAGAGAGAGGGGGGGGGTTATCGCCAGAGGAAATGAAGAAACCTAAAAACGAATGCCAGAAAGAAAGAGAGAAGAGGATGGATGGAAGAGAAATGAATGAGTGGAGAAAGAGAAAAGGACCTGCGGAGAGAGAAAGAGAGGGCGAACGAGTGCAGACTGGATGGTGGTGATGAATGACACGTCTCTGGGGTCCCACTCCTCCATCTGTCCATCCCTCCCTCCCTCCTTTACTCCCTCCCTCTTTTCTTTCCTCCTTCTTCCTCAAATCATCTCCTTCCTTTCCATGACTCGACCATCCCCTCTATCTATCTATCTATCTATCTATCTATCTATCTATCTATCTATCTATCTATCTATCTATCTATCTATCTATCTATCTATCTGTCTGTCTGTCTGTCTGTCTGTCTGTCTGTCTGTCTATCTGTCTGTCTGTCTGTCTTCTCACTTCTTTCCTTCCCTTCACTATTTACCTCTTTTTCCTCTATTCATCTTTAGCATGTATATCTTTCTTTCTTTCTTTCTTTCTTTCTTTCTTTCTTTCTTTCTTTCTTTCTTTCTTTCTTTCTTTCAGTTTGTCATCATGTGACTTTTGAAAGATTCACTTCATTTATTTTGGAGAAGACGTTCATTTCCTCTCTGACCGTTTCCTGCTCCTCCCTTTTTTCTTCCTTCCTTCCTTCCCTCCTTCTTTCCTCTCATTTCACCTCCTCTCTTTCAATAATTACGACTCTTTGCTCCTTTGTTCTTTTCTTTTCAACCATTTTCACATCTTTTTTTCTCCTTCCATCTTGTTTTCCACCTGTTTTTCCTTTTCATTTACTTCCTCTTTGTCACATGATCTTCTCTTTTCTCCTTTGCTCTTTCCTTCCCTCTCTGTTAACTTTTCTCACCCCTCGTTCTTCCCTCTTCTCCTTCCGTCTCCTCTTCTGTCCTCCGTTTGTCCTCCATCATCTGTCTCGTTTACTCCTAACTTTTCAAATTCCACCCCAAACTTCCTCTGTCCTTTGATTGTCCCCCCCTCTTCTCCTCCCTCTTTTCTTTCGCTTCACCTCCTCTCGTTTTTCCTTCGCTCCATCCTTCCATCCGTCCTGCCTCCTCCCTTCGTCTAATCTCCCACCTGCCATCCTTTTTCCATCCCCCCTGTTTCCTCTCTTTATTATCTCTCACTTCTCTCCTCACCTCCTCTTCTCCCCTCTCCTTGCTGTTAATCCATTTTCACCTCATCTTGCCAGTTTTCTTCTCTCCAGCCGTCCGTCCGTCCATGCATCCGTCCATCCTTCCTTCTCTCTTCGTCCTCTTGACAGTGACTGTTGCCCCCCCTCCCCCTCCCCCCTCTGCAGGATAAATAAAACATGGTTGTGTTTAGTGACATATGGACACAGCTCACTGTGGCATACTAATGACACACACACACACATTAGAGTCAACACATACACATCAGGTATGTGTGTGTGTGTGTGTGTGTGTGTGTGTGTGTGTGCGTGCGCGCGCGCGCGCGTGTGTGTGTGTGTGTGTGTGTGTGTGTGCGTGCGTGTGTTTGTCGAACATTAGTGGAACCCAGAGAAAACATTTGCTCACTTATGATCGCTCATTAGCTCACACACACACACACACAGTACATACATACAACACACACACACACACACACACGTTTACATGTCTCATCAGGTCCAAGTTTGTAATCAAGTAGCCATTTGAATGTAAGCACTTTCAAAAAAAGACATTTCGTTTAAAAAGTAATAATAATGATAAAAATGTGAAAATTGCATTAAAAATATTAGTACATTTTTAAAAATATTATTTATTTTATTATTTATTATATTTTTTTTCTTAACTTTTTATTTTTCATATTTTTGTCATGATTAATATTTCTTTATTTTTAAAAAGATAGATTTTTTTACTTATTTACTTTTATTTATTTATTTTAGTTTTTAAATGAACAAAAATGAATAAAAGATATATATATATATATATATATATATATATATATATATATTATATATATATACATATATATATATATATATATATATATATATATATATATATATATTGTATATATACTGTATATAAATGAAAAAAAAAACATAAAATTAAATAAAAAAAATATAAAAATAAATGCTAACACTTGCTAAGTTAGCACATCTTCAATCCTTTGATAAATGTATGTTTCACTTTGAACTTGTTTCTCTCATGCTTTATGGGGACTTCTGAAAAAACAAAACAAATTAATGTATTTATAAGGGCCACATCATTTCTATTTTACTAGTGGGGAACTTTATTTATATTTAACCCTTGTGGGGACCTGAATTTCAGTCCCCATAGTGTCAGAGGTCCCCATGGTGTGACTGTGTAAACATATCAATGTCCCCATAAAGATAGGAATACAAACACACGCACACACATAGTACATACATACGAAACACACACACACACACACATACACACACACACACACACACAGTTGGCAGTCGTCGGATGTCACATTCCGCCTCAGTCACACACACGCACACACGCAGAGTTGGTCGTCTTAGTGGCCCTGCGTCCATGGAGACGCCACGTTGCCGGGGGAGACGGGCTGTTGTTTACGACCTCGTGGGCGCCACGACGATGGGGGGCATCGGCCAATCACAGATGGACATTTATCACAGCGTTAGAAAACACTGAGCGAGGGGGAGAGAAAAAAAACAGAAGATGAGGGAGAGTTTGGAGAAAATAGAGAGTAGAGGAGAAACAGGTGAGACGAGAGGGACGGGAGAAAAGAGCGAAGGAAGAAGATGTGATAAAAGGAAGGATGGAAGAACATGAAAGGATGTAAATACATTCACAATGTTTTAACCATCTAAGACTCAAAGGGAAGCAGTGCAGTGTAAAATAAACCAAAAAAGGTGGTACATTTTACAATGAGGTACCACTTTATATTCCTTCCAGTAGTGTTTTTGTTTCGTGAATTTTTCATAAATAGTCGCATTTTACATGTAAAAGGTCGATCCATTCCAAGGCCCCAAATTCTACCCCTCAAACCCTTTAAAAATGTACCAATTTAGTGTAAAATATGTGTTAAAAGTCAGAGAACATTTAGACTTTTGATGTAATTTATTGGTGTCAGTGGGTAAATGTGTCTTCACTGACTGAAAATTAAACATTAAACCATTAAAATGAACCAGACATGAAAATAATTTTCACACCATTGTGGTTGTTTTAATTGTCACTATGAGATAATAGTCATATAACTATAATATATAAAGTCCCAGTTTCTCTCCTCCACTGATTTTCCCTCTGAAGTGACTTATTTTTCATAGTGTCACATCTGTTTAGTTTGTTTCAGAGAATGTAAGGAGTATAAAGTACAGATATTTATGTACATTTAAAGAGTATAAAGTACAGATATTTATGTAAATGTAAAGAGTATAAAGTACAGATATTTATGTACATTTAAAGAGTATAAAGTACAGATATTTATGTAAATGTAAAGAGTATAAAGTACAGATATTTATGTACATTTAAAGAGTATAAAGTACAGATATTTATGTAAATGTAAAGAGTATAAAGTATAGATATTTATTTAAATATAGTCCTATATTTTTACTCCCTGGAGTAAAAATAAAGCGTTGCCAGAAAATCAATACTCAAATAAAGTACAGATACCTAGAAACTAATGGTAACTATATATTTAAGTCGACTGTTTTTACTGTTATAGTCCATTTTAGTTTTTTAGTATTGACCCAGTGACCTCTGACCTCTTGGGTCAACAATAGGTCAAAATCTTTACACACAAGATGCAGAATTAAAAGAACAGCATTTTGGTGTTCACAGGAAGACTGTACGATGGACAGTTCAAAAGTTATATCCAAAATTTGGATGTAAAGGAAGACTAACAGGAAGAGGAATAAGAGGAGGAAAAATAAAAGGAAAAGGAAAAGTAAAAGTAAAAGGAAGAGGGGGAGGAGGAAAATGAGGAAGAGGAGGAGGATGAAGACAAAAAAGGAGGAAAAGGAGGAGGTTGGAACAACAACCGTAGTGATATCGGTTTAATTGGCTTCATCTTCTTTAACAAAAGAAGCTGTGATAAGTGTGTGTGTATGTGTGTGTGTGTGTGTGTGTGTGTACGTGTGTGTGTGTGTGTATGTGTGTGTGTGTGTTTGCAGACAAGGCGGACCATTGAGCTGTTTTTGAAGTAAATTAACAAGTCAAATGAGTGCTGCAGCACCTTGCATAGGTTAACACACACACACACACACACACACACACACACACACACACACACACACACACACACACACACACACACACACACACACACACACACTTAAACTTAAACACACAGTTTTTTTCATACATACAGTACAGGCCTCTAGGACATGCAGTACTTTATATAAATACACACTTCTTAGAAAAGACACACACAAGTAAATTTAGTACACACATTTTTTTTGCACACATACAAACATAAACACATCTGGCCCTTGAAAACACACACACACACACACACACACACACACACACACATGTACTGTGTGTAGGTTACAGATGAAGTGCTTTCAATCTTGTTCTGAAAAGAATACACTCATCTGAAGAGTCTCATGTGCACCTGCAGAGAGAGAGGGGGGGGGGGGGGGGGGGTGACATTAACTCCTTTTCATTTCTCCTCCTCCTTCACTTTTCTACACAGTGACCACACACACCATCAGTCATGTGACCCGTAGCGGCGGCGGTCGTCATTTTCTGTCCATCATTACGGAGTAACAAACGTTTCCATTCTTACATTCAACATCTCTAATGCGATCCTTTTTTTTTTACTCTGTTGCTTAAATTACCCCTCACACCCCGATTATAACCGATTAATTAAATATTTAAACAGGGGAAAAAAAAAAATTATATATATATATATATATATATATATATATATATATATATGTGTGTGTGTGTGTGTGTGTATAGACAGTGGAAGCTCTACTTATGAAATTTATTCGTTCCAGAAGTGTTTTCGTCCTGTGAATTTTTCATAAATGGTCGCATTTTACATATAAAAGGTCTGATTCGTTCCAAGGCCCCAAATACTACCCCCTAAACCCTGTAAAAATGTAAAAAAAAATACACATTTTGTATGAAATATGTGTTAAAAGAAAATGTTGATTTTAGACGTAATGTATTGGTGGGTCATTTTCAGACCAGGCATGTGGGTCATTTTCAGACCAGGCATGTGGGTCATTTTCAGACCAGACATGTGGGTCATTTTCATACCAGACATGTGGGTCATTTTCAGACCAGGCATGTGGGTCATTTTCAGACCAGACATGTGGGTCATTTTCAGACCAGACATGTGGGTCATTTTCAGACCAGACATGTGGGTCATTTTCAGATCAGACACGTGGGTCATTTTCAGACCAGACATGTGGGTCATTTTCAGACCAGACACGTGGGTCATTTTCATACCAGACGTGGGTCATTTTCAGACCAGACATGTGGGTCATTTTCATACCAGACATGTGGGTCATTTTCAGACCAGACATGTGGGTCATTTTCATACCAGACATGTGGGTCATTTTCAGACCAGACATGTGGGTCATTTTCAGACCAGACATGTGGGTCATTTTCAGACCAGACATGTGGGTCATTTTCAGACCAGACATGTGGGTCATTTTCATACCAGACGTGGGTCATTTTCAGACCAGACATGTGGGTCATTTTCAGACCAGACATGTGGGTCATTTTCATACCAGACATGTGGGTCATTTTCATACCAGACATGTGGGTCATTTTCAGACCAGACATGTGGGTCATTTTCATACCAGACATGTGGGTCATTTTCATACCAGACATGTGGGTCATTTTCAGATCAGACATGTGGGTCATTTTCATACCAGACATATGTGGGTCATTTTCATACCATTGTGTTTGTTTTAATTGTCACTTTCACCTTCAACAATGTTGAAGACGATTGCCTTTGACAACTTTTCATAATCTTCTTCAAATGTACACGGCGTACGTCTTGCTCATAAAGTAAAGTCTCCAGTGGACATACAGACACTGAAGCGTCTTCAAGCGTCCTGGATGAAGCTAAAGATGGAAGTAGAGCACAAATCTGTTGGACTCAGCACAAGAGCAATCAGATACATGTGTGCACCGCCGCTCCAAGTACCCGCAAGAAAAAAGGAAAAAAAAAAACAACACAAAAACCAGCCCGAACAGTGTGTTTCTAAATCCAGAACACAAAGAGCAATTTGTGCGTTTTCCTGTTTGTTTTATTCTAAGTGTCACTCCGTCTCTAAGTGAGCACTTCAGACTCAGAAAGATGGAGGTGGATTAAATATGTATGACCGAGCCAAATGGGGTGGGTTTCACGCGAGCTGTGGGGGTGTTGGGGTGGAGTGAGGTGGGGGGGTGGACTCTTGAAGATCACCAGAAAGTCTAAGCTCTTAAAGAGCATCCATGGTGGAAAGGACGAGGGATGTGACTTTTGGTCCAAAACACGATTCGAAATTCACTACAAACTATTGGAAACTTATTTGAAAATCGAACATGTGCCCCCCCCATTGATGTACGCCCCCACCCCCAAACACACACGTGATGACAGAAAGGGTAAAAGAGGTAACCAACCGTTTACTGTATAAACAACAATATTACAAATCAAACAACAACATGTTGATCTTCCCTGAGTGATTCATATTCATATCATCTTCTGCATAAAACAAGTAAAAGGCTTTTATTTTGAAATCGCAATAGCCCCAGTCAACGCTGTATTTCATTTAACTGTCTCTCCAGAACCGGGTGAAACAGCTGATTTCTGCTACAATATCAAATAGAATCTACATCATGCTTTTACAAAATAAAAATAAAATAAATAGAAAAACACTATGAGAGCACAGACCTCTGCTGGTAGACAGTGTCCAGGACTTGAACAGTTTTAATACGATTGATTTAATACGATAGATATAGATTTGATATAGGGTTCATCACACTGAATATTAGACTGAAAAAGACTTGACCTTCATGGTCAACGCACAAGGTCAAAGATACCCGAATATTGACGCTTTTTTGTTTACGTTTGCACCATATCGAGTAACACCTCATATTAAAGCGAATAAACGATGCTTTCAGGATTTTATCCATATGACGTCATATCGCGCTATTCACGACTTCTAGTTTGTTTGTTTGTTGTTTGATAATGTGTTATGGATGAACTTTGATGAAAGTTGACACTTAAGCAGTTGAATATGTTTATGTACAGACACACACACACACACACACACACACACGTACACACACATTTATACACACACACGTACACACACATTTATACACACACACACACTTACATATTTACACACCTATATACATACATACACACGAACACACACATTTATACGCACACACACACACACACACACACACAAACACATGTACACACACATTTATACACACACACATACACACTTACATATTTACACACCCATATACATACATACACACGTACACACACACACACACATACATACACACACACACACATACTTATACACACACATACACTGTCTCTATATGGGGTGTGTGTCTTTAAAGCAGTCTGTCAATCAATCACACACTAATTCCCAAGGTTCCGTGGTCGCCATTAGCGACGGGGGTCGATGCTCGGTAACCGTGGACACAGCGGACAGCCATCGATCTGACTGTGTGTGTGTGTGTGTGTGTGTGTGTGAGTGAGATAGTCATGATGGAGAACAGGATTGTGTCTCTTCCCTCATTATTGATTGTCTTCTAGTTGCATTGAGGCGAAACGGACGTTCTGAGTGTGTGTCCGAGGTTTTTTTGTTTTTTTAGTTCTGTTGTTGTTGGCTTTTCTATTTTTAATGCCTTTTCTGAATATGTGTGTGTGTGTGTGTGTGTGTGTGTGTGTGTGTGTGTGTGTGTGCGTCTGAACACACATGCACATTATTAGGTGTTATTAATGCACTCAAGTGTGTTAAAGGTGGTGTCCTCTGTGTGTGTGTGTGTGTGTGTGTATGCTTCTATTCCTATCTTTCAGGGGACATTGATATGTTTATACAACCACTCCATGGGGACCAAAATCTAGGTCCTCAGAAAGGTAAATTGTAATTCTAGGTCCCCACTAGTTAAATATAACTCTGTATGAGGTAGCTATTGAAATGTATGCAAATTATTAATTAGGTAGACAGGGGTAAAGCATAATATGTACTTTTCAAAGGTTTAAAAATACTTTTTATTATTATTATTATTATTATTATTATTGTTAGTATTATTATTAATGAAATAATAATTGTATTTATTTTACTATTCGATTTTTTAAATATTTTTAAATTTTTTCGTATTTATTTATGTTAAAAATATGTGTTTACTTATTTAACAATGTTTTATTATTATTATTGAATTTATATATATATATATATATATATATATATATATATATATATATATATATATATATATATATATTAGATGTTTTTCCATTTTGTTTTGCATTTATTTATATATAAAAGAAGCTCTTTACCCAATGGCTACTTTAGCTACAAGTGATGATTATAAACTTGGTCCTCATGAGACATGGAAACCTGTGTGTGTGTGTGTGTGTGTGTGTGTGTGTGTGTGTGTTTCAAGGTGCTCCTCAGTAAGTAATCAATGTGTGGATCCAGTCCTGACACCATTTCCATGTCTGTCTCCTCTGTCTCTTCTTTTCTCTTCAGTGTTTTTAAAGGGACGTTTGAACAACGATCATGTCATTGATTAAAGAAAACATTTTATTATTATTCTGTACTTTGAGGTTTCACTAATCACGAGATCTGGAGAGAATTTTGTTTCCTTTATGTGTCAAGAAAAATAACAGACCTGCCAACAAAAGAAGGTAAAAAATAAATTAAAAAAAACAACAACGTGGTTTAGTTTGTAAATCAGTTGTTTTTGTGAGTTAAAAACTTTTGTTTCCAACTTCAAGAGTTTTACTTGTGACTAACTGCACTTATTCTTGTCCCTCTTTTTCTTCCGACTGTACCTCCTCCTTCTCCTTTACTTCCTCTTTTTCTTCTTCCCGTTCTTCCTTTTCCTCCTTCTCCTTCCCTGCTCTTCCTGCTTCTCTTCCTCCTGTTGCTCCCTCTCTTTCTTTTCCTCTTCATTTTCCATCTCCTCCTCTTTTACTTCCTCATTTTCCTCCACTTCTTTTTCTTCTTCCTGTTCCTCTTCCTCCTTTTACTCCTCTTCTTCATCCTGTTCCTCTTTCTCCTTTTCATCCTCCTTTTACTCCTCCCCCTTTCTTCTTCTCCCTCCTTTTCTTCCTCCTTTTCCTCATGCTCTTCTTCTTCTTCTTCATTTTCCTCCTCCTCCTGTTCCTCTTCCTCCTTTTACTCCTCCTCCTCCTCCTCTTCCTCTTCTTCCTCCTCCTCCTGCAGACAATACGTCTGGTCTCGGTGCCTCAGGCGTTCTATTGAACCATTTTCTTTTTGTCCTTTTTCTGTTTTGTTTGTTGATTGTGTATTTCCACTCAACCATAGGACTTTCATCCTCTTCATCATCTGCTTCCATGGAACTTTTTACAGCGTCTGGTACTTTTTACAGTGTGCTAAACCATCTTTAGTGGATCCAGATGTAAACGTCTATTATCAAACAGCCTCGCAGTTTATGTTTCTACTTTATGAACTTTTAACTGTATTTATTTTCCTTCCTGAAAGATGAGATAAGTTTAAAATAGTGAAACAGATACTTTATTAAATACTAAAGTCTTGAACCAGTTTCACCGTGTTTTTATTGGTCTGCTGTCAGAACATATCCTACTCCTGTTTAGAATTATAATTAATGTAAACGGATGGAATACAGACATTCAGTCCATGAAAGAGATGTTCATTCAGATGTTCAAAAGAACATGGCTCCTCCCACACCTTTACAAGGTTTTACAATTAGATCATAATTAAATCATGATTATGGAACTAATACTTTGTGGCCTCAATGTGAAGTGAAACCTTTAATCCTACCCCAAAAAATAAATAAATAAATAAATAAAATGTTAGTATGTTTTTCTGAGGGACATTATTGTTCAGATTAACAACAGTTTAACTACAAATTAGGTCATTTTATGAACGAAATTATAATACATTAAATATCATATATAGGAAAAATAAAGGTTTCTTGACATAAACCATTTTTATTTATACTATATGCTCTATATGACTAACATTTCAATGAATTGCTCTTTATTCAAATGCATTAAAATACATGTTTACTCTAACCATATATGTATGGAATGTATTATGTCTCTTATGGGACACCCTGTGTGTGTGTGTGTGTGTGTGTGTATCAGTGATGCGCGGATCCATGTACAAACGACCCGCAACTGACCGCTTTTTTTAATAGCCTGCCCACAACTCGGACCACAAGAAATATATTTGAAAAGGACAGACCTGGCCCGCTTCTTGACCCACATTTTTACAAAGTAGTCATTGGTCTTCATTAACATCACATGACCTTACTCACATTCCTGCATTTACTTCTGTGTTAAAATCCAATGTCATATTTTTGTCCTGCTTTATCATTCAAAAGTTATCAACGCTAACATAGCATCTAAGCTAGGGGTCGACAACCTGTGACACCCAGAGACATTTGAACCCAGTTTCCATGGAAAAGGAAACACTGGGAGCCGCTCATCATCTTTAAAAGTCTCAGTGAAGGTGTCACTTCCACTCTCCCAACTTGACTTTCTCTTTTTCCCACCGCACTGTAGGATACTGACAATGTTGTACGTCAATTTAGTTAATAAAGCGTATTTACCAAGTTACTTTAATGTTTATCTCAAACAACAAATGACCTGACAAACTGCAACCTGAATATCATTAAAACTATTTTTCAATGACCCACAACTGCAGGTGACAGCATCACTGGTGTGTTTGTATAAGCTAATATCCACCTGTATGTTCATCCAACCATCCATCCATCCATCCAACCATCCATCCATCCATCTGTCCATCCATCCATCCGTCCGTCCGTCCGTCCGTCCGTCCGTCCGTCCGTCCGTCCGTCCGTCCGTCCGTCCGTCCGTCCGTCCGTCCATCCATCCATCCAACCATCCGTCCATCTATCCATCCATCCATCCATCCATCCATCCATCCATCCATCCATCCAACCATCCGTCCATCCATCCATCCATCCATCCATCCATCCATCCATCCAACCATCCAACCATCCGTCCATCCATCCATCCATCCATCCATCCATCCATCCATCCATCCATCCATCCATCCATCCATCCATCCATCCATCCATCCATCCATCCATCCATCCATCCATCCATCCGTCCGTCCATCCATCTATCCATCCATCCGTCCATCCATCCGTCCGTCCGTCCATCCATCCATCCACCCATCCATCCGTCCGTCCGTCCGTCCATCTATCCATCCATCCGTCCGTCCATCCATCCATCCGTCCATCCATCCATCCATCTATCCATCCGTCCTTCCGTCCATCTGTCCATCCATCTGTCCATCCATCCGTCCATCCATCCATCCATCCAGGTCTAAATTACATTTCCAACAGCTCCTCCTCTTTTCTTTTTCCTCCCTCTCCTTGTTTTCTTTATAGGTTGCAGACAACTGTACTCTGTGTGTGTATGTGTGTGTGTGTGTGTGTGTGTGTAATGGACATTCCTACGAAGCCGTCAACCATGACCAGGGCAAAACCATCTGACCTACACACACACACACACACACACACACACACACACACACGCACACACTCAGATAAGCATACTTACATACACTCAACATACACATTTTGATGTATAGGACATGAAAGCAAAGACACTGTACAATTACTGTTACTGTCAAGCCAAATCCCAGTACCCAGTGGCTGTACAGTACACAATAACACACACACACATAATAACACACACACACTCACAATAACACACACACACACACACACACACACACACACACACACACACAGACACACACACACACACACACACACACACACAATGACACCCACACACATACACACACAATAACACACACACACACACACACACGTAATAACACACAGTCACAATAACACACACACACACACATACACACACAATAACACACACACAGAGGGTCATCTCTCTCACTCTGCTGGTTGTTGTGTATAGAAGTCAGTTCCAGGTCAATGCACAGAGCCAGGGATCTTAGTCCATACAAAAGAGTGTGTGTTTGTTTGTGTGTGTGTGTGTGTGTGTGTGTGTGTGTTGGTTGATATCATCGGCCTGGAGGCGTCTGCGACAGCACTCACACCCTAAAACACTTCAACAAAACACTCCAAAAAGAATGCATAACATGACGACAGACATGTGTGTGTGTGCATGCGTATCAGAGCATGCAAAAGACAGACAGTTGACTGCAAAGCATCATGGGTAAAGGGTGTCAGGACCACAAACTGGTTAACAACAGCTGGGACTGGTTATCTGTGAGAACAAACAGATGGATTTAAGGACAGGTGGATTTAAATGTGTGGAGGTGATGGTGGTCAGGAGGATGATGGTAGGGGTGAGGATGATGATGGTAGCGAAGATGATGATGATGATGATGATGATGATGATGGTGATTAGGGCTGGGCAATATAGTTTTTTGCAATAAATTACAGTTTCCAATTTTTTTCCTGTAGTATAGGAAATTAAGCTAAAGCTAAGCTAGTTATATTAGCACTAGTACAGGAAATTAAGCTAAAGCTAAGCTAGTTATATTAGCACTAGTACAGGAGATTAAGCTCAAGCTAAGCTAGTTATATTAACAATATTAGGATGTGAAGTTCACCAGAAAACTGTTTAGTCACTGACATAAATCATAAGCAAATGTAACGTTAGTACGACAGGTATGAACTGAGTATGTGTCACTATCAGATCACATGTCAGAACCGGATCACGACGCAAAACAGAAACGTTCGCACTGTTGCTGTACAGTGTGTGAATCCTCAGGGTCAAGGGTGTGATGAGGTTAATGGTGACTGAGGATGATGATGACAATAGTGAGGATGATGATGGTGGTGGTGATCATGAAAGGTGGTGAGGAAGATGATGTTGAAGATGACTGTGACGATGATGGTGATTATGATTTGATGGTGATGATGTTCTTCATCAGTATATAGATTCCATATGCAGACACACACACACACACACACACACACACTCTCACACCTACAGAACACACCACACACTGGGCTCACATGTCAAACAGCTGCAGACTAAATGAAGGGTTCAGTGCCTTGCTGAAGGGTACATCAGCACCAACTTTCATAACGATGCTAACATCTGTGTGTGTGTGTGTGTGTGTGTGTGTGTGTGTGTGTGTTCAGGGCTGACAGCAGCAGCGATGGCAGAGCTGCAGAAACTCCAGAAGATGAAGATGATGATGAGTCTGCAGAACGGCAACGAGTCTGATACCGATGACATGCACTCCAACACAGGTACCAGCCCCACCCACACAGGTACTGGCCCCACCCACACAGTTACTTGTCCCACCCACACAGGTACCAGCCCCATCTACACAGGTACCAGTCGAACCCACACAATTATCAGCCCCACCCACATGTGTACCAGCTCTAATCACACAGGTACCAGCCCCATCTAGACAGGTACTGGTCCACACCTGTAGAAATACCAACCGTACCCACTCAGGTACCTGTCACACCCACACAAGTACCGATCCAACCCAAACGGGTACCGGCCCCACCTACACGAGTACTGGTCCCATCCACGCACATACTACTGCCACTCACACAGGCACCAAAATCGGTACCCAAAAAAACCCCATGAGTCGAGCCCCCCCTCATTTGTTGGTTCCCTGTGGTGTTGGTGGTGGTTCTGTCGGTGGTTCACCAGCCCAGGGTCAGTGTTGATCTGATGGTTCCAGTTCGGCTTTGAAGAACGTGGACGTGAAAGGGTTCCGTTCCACCGTCAGTTCTCACACCTCCGCCTTTCTCATTTTTCTGACCTCACCCATCGTAAAACATCCCAAACACATGGATGGCTGCAGGGGAGGGGGTTTGGGAAATCAGACACCTCAGATCTCAGATCAGTTTCACACACAAACACACACTCTGAACATGCGTTACAGGACGGCTGCAGCTCACATTTCCGTCCTCGTCGTCTCCTTTCTTGCTCTTTTATATCGTGTTTGTGTTTTTTTATCATCCTGTTTCTGCTTTGTCATCGTCTCCTTTTGTTTATATTAAGGTCTGTCGGGTTTATTTATTGTTTTATAGACCTGTCTTGTCCATCATCGTAACAGCAGAATGCTAACTTTTGGTGCTGAGGGAAACGTCATAACTAAGGCGACCTTAACACAGTCGGCCTTAAAGGTAGGGTAGGAGATCTTGGCTATATTTTGAAAGTATACACCCCCCCGCCTCTTCGTCAGACCACCCTTCAAAACCACGCCTTCAAAAATACATGAACACGCATGCTGTCATGGAGGTTCATGAGCATTCACCACAACTCAACGTCAATTATCATCCTAAATAACAAAACAATAAGCAACGTTTATCAGTGTGTCACATGACGCTTAGCTAACAAAAGGTTTAGAAGCATGAAATAAACACCATGGGAAAACTAAGGGATAAGGACAAAAGCTTATGGTGTACACACACCTGCTGGAACATTATGTTTGGTCAATATCTTTGATTTTCTCACTGACGGGGTGAATACGATACCCATAAGCGATTAGTGTGTCGAAGTATTATCTAATAATTCATTTTGCTTACATTTATTCATTTTAATTTTTTGGGTAATTCACTATTTATTTTTTCAATTACATATTTTTTGGTGGAATTGAAGATTGTTTTTGCTTAATTTGAGTTTTTTTCCCCCTAAATTTTAATTATTTTGCTGAATTCAAGATTTTTTTGTTAAATTCAAGATCTTTTTTATTCTTACTTCAAGACAAAAAAAAAATCTGGAATGGAACCAGTGAAACTGATCTTGGTCAGATGCTTTAAATCATATTTTCCAGATATATTGTCTATAAATCAGTTCTTATATCTTCTCTTTAGGTGATTCTGTGATTTTAAGTCTGATGAGATATTTTGACTAGAAATTAAACAAATACTCTTACTATTATTTCAGTCCACAGGAGATACTGTACTTCTAGGTGAGTACAATGACTTTTAGTGCTACTCTTTTAGATCAGGGGTCTTAAACATGTGGCTGGGGGTCCAAATGCAGCCACAATAGGTTCCAATATGGCCCAAGGGATGAATTCTCAAAGAAAGGCCACAACCAGACTGAGAACATACAGAACCAGAAGAACTGGACCAAGAATGGGAAGAACTGGACTGAGAACCGGCAGAACTGGACTGAGAACAGGCAGAACTAGACCAAGCATGGGCAGAACTGGACTGAGAACAGGCAGAACTGGACTGAGAACAGGCAGAACTAGACCAAGCATGGGCAGAACTGGACTAAGAATAGCAACAACTGGACCAAGAATGGCCAGAACCAGAAGAACTGGACCAAGAATGGGCAGAATTGGACCAAGAATTGGCAGAACTGGACCTATTACACAGATGTCAGAACCAGATCCAAATCCGATCAGCAATTGGTAGTTATTGCTGTCAATCATGGATTTAACCCTCCTACCTGTATGAGCACCTGTGTCACAGGATCAATATTTTACTTCCTGAAAACATGATTGATTGATTGATTGATAGACAGGTAGGTAGACAGACAGACAGACTATAAAATGAATAAAAATAAACATTTAACTTTTATCATCACACACTGCCACCACAGTCTTGAACTGTGTTTAATTATTATTTGCTTCAGAAAATGGAGGAGGTTGTAGATTTCTAGGCTTTATTTACAGCTTCCATTTTGGCAGATACTTTTTTTTTTTTTTTTTTTTTTAAAGCTGTGGAAAAAGTCATTTAAAATGACAATTATCAGAAAAGCGTAGAGCGGCACGTGATCCGAGCGCCTTTATCAGGGAAAAGTGAGTCGAATAGAAGCACTGAGTGTTTTCCATAGGTGAAATAAAAAACACACACACACACGCTCAGGCCACTCCATCTCTGCTGTGTTTGCTTCTCTGAATTATTAAAAAGACAGAAAACAAAAAGCAAAGAGAAAAGAAAGAAAAAGGAGAGCGAATGAGTGAGTGTGTGTTTCCAGTCGACTCTCCCGTTTCTATTTTTCTTCCCTTTCTTCAGCTGACCTGGCAAATGGGCCGATATAGAGTTACTTTCATTTGATTCTCTTTGGTCCTGTCGTTTTTTATTTATTCCCCCCTCCTCCTCCTCCTCCTTTTTGCCACTCTTCTTCCTTCTGTCTTCCGTTCTTTCATTCAGAGTGATTTGGGTTTTGTTTTGCGAGTGCCTTCTTTTCATTGTCCGACCTTATTTTCTTTGTAACAGACACTCGGAGTGGCCTGGGAAACTGCGACGCACAATAGAGCAGAGGAACCAGTGTACGAATGAAAAAGAAAATAAAGCGAGGGAGGACGGGTTTAGGAAAAATAGACTCCGAACGAGAGAAAGGGATATTTAGGACGAGGAGAAAAGGAGAAAAAGAAAAAGATGTTGTGGCGTTTGATGGGTGAAAGTGGATCTGTCTGTGGGGTTTATCTTTATATAAATGAAGAAGAAAAACAAACATGAGATTTGGAGCGAGGGATGAATGAGAGGAGTGATGAAGATGTACAGATTTATGTCAGTGGAAACCATCCCTTTGTTTTCCCCCAGAGGAGAAGAAGAAGAAGAAACTGAGGAGGAGAGAAAAGGGAAGAGAGAAAGTGACAGAAAGAGAAAGAAAGAAAGAAAATGGGAGGAAGAGAGCAAGAGAAAGAAGGAAAACAAGAGAAAGAAAGAAAGAAAGAGAGAAAGAAAGAAAGAAAGACAGAAAGAAAGAAAGAAAGAAAGAAAGAAAGAAAGAAAGAAAGAAAGAAAGAAAGAAAGAAAGAAAGAAAGAAAGAAAATGGGAGGAAGAGAAAGAAGGAAAACAAGAGAAAGAAAGAAAGAAAGAAAGAGGAGAAAGAAAAGGAAGGAAGACAAGCTAACTGCCAACTGTCCACGTCACTTTTTATGTTGTAGTTATAGTTTTTGTTACTTGTTTATTTATTATTTTTATCTCATTTTGAAAAACACCTTGTGCACCTTTTTGGTGTTGTAAGGTTCTATATAGATTAAATTTGATTGATTGATTGAAGAAAGGAGAGTCACACAACTTTCAGATTGGGACCAAACGATGTGGAATGAAGATTTCTACAATTCTCATAATTGGTGTTATCACCTACGACCAATAGTTTTTGAGATCTCTGGAGGTCAAAGGTGACATGTTGCAAAATTAACTTGTGTAACACTGTTTGTGTCAAACATAGACATATCACACTATAACTTCATCCTGGATATATTATCATAATATTACACACACTGATGCATATATACATATAACAAAATTATCCATATTGCAAAAGGTCAAAGGTCAAGGTCGCATTTAGCAGAAAGTTCAAAATTACATTATTGGCTGTACGGTAATTCAAGAACAGGTTGTCATAGAAACTGGAGATTGGAACAAAATAGGGGCGAGATTAGGCATTCTGTCAATACTTGTTGCACTTAAAGTTCATTCTCGTTTTGCGCGACAAACTATTTTCACTACGAAAATCCATGTCATTGTAAAGGCAAGGCAAGGCAAGGCAAATTTATTGGTATAGCACATTTCATGTACAGGACAACTCAAGGTGCTTTACACAAAAACAGAAGAAAATTAAAATCATAAAGATGCATTAAAAGACAATTAAAATCAAGACATAAAACAAGAGCTTGAGTAACATTGTCGTTTTTCCATCAGGCACATTTTTCCTCACAAGTTCTAGTTGTGTAATTTGAAAGTCAACGGTGTTTTATTGCATGTTTAGTGCAGTTTGTGTGTGTCTACGTCACATCCAACAGCTGGACGATCAACGACACGCTCCGCTTGTCGCAGAAAAGGTTGTTCAGCGTTTGGATGAAAAAGTACTTTTGAGAGGTGAAGAAAAAAAAGAGGACAGAGGAAAGTATGAAGACGCCAAAAAAAGTGAAAAGTGAAAGACAGAAAAAAAATGAGAGGCAGGGATGAAGAGGATGAGGCCAAGGAAAAAATGAGGTGTGTGTGTGTGTGTGTGTGTGAGAGAGAGAGAGTGAGTGAGTGAGTGTGTGAGAGAGAGAGAGAGAGAGAGAGAGAGAGAGAGAAAGAGAGAGAGAACATCTGCCCATCTGTTTATACTTCTTTTCTTCCCCGGTGTAAATGGCAGAAGGGAAGCGGCCCAGCTGTCATCAACACACACTTCTACACACACACACACACACACACACACACACTTCTACACACATACCTACTGAGCACAGGGAATTCAGTAGGCAATAATGGAGAGAGACGGTTGCTAATTCAAACTAATGGAGGGAGATGAAGATGGATGAGAGAGGGAACAGGGGAGCAGAGAGAGGGATGGGAGGGCGAGCGAGGCAGCGTTACATACAGAGAGGGAGAGAGAGAGAGAGAGTGAGTACAGGAATGAAGGTGTGAAGACAATCGACAACAGCCAAAGATGTTCTCCAACACTTCTAACCCTCTAAGTTCAATAACAATCATGATGGTCATGATTCATAATGTGGATTTATTCAATTTATTCATAGGTGTCAAACATAAGGCCCGGGCGCCAAATCCGGCCCGTCAGAAGGTCCAATCTAGGCCCGTAGGATGAATAACAATGAAGATATTAATGGTGTAAAAATGATTTGAATTCAGGTTCTACATCAGTGGTTCTCAAATCTGGTCCTCGTGGTTCAGTGTCCTACATGTTTTAGCTCTTTCCTTCTTCTATCAAACCTAGTTCAATTATTGATCAGCTTTGCAGAGGCTGCATAATGATGGAATGGTTTCCAGGTGTGATGGAAGGAGATTTTTTTTTGTTTTTCTTGGTTTTATTTTAAAAAATTTTTGAAATCACATTTTTTTAATACCCATTTATTTGTATTTTTTTTCATTGTCTCATATTTTTTATTTGTAATTTTTAAATTGTTTTGCTTTTTATTTTACAAAAACCTGAATAAATACATAAATAAATATTACAGCTTAATTTTTTATTTATTTATTTGATTAAAACATTTTCAGCTCATTTTTTTTTTTATTTAAGTATGTATGTATGTATGTATTTATAAATTTATTTGTTATTTTCACAACTTCTAACCTATATCCAGTGAGCCCTGTGAATATCTATTACGGCCCTGTGTTCATTTAAAGCTCAGGTAAAAGGTGAGGGTTAACATGATCAAAAACAGAGAAAACTAAAGAAAACAAACTTTTTCAGCCAATGTCTCCTTTTCTGAACATAAACCTAGTGTGTCCATCCACCGTCACATGACCAAGTACCATCGTGTTAGAACAAAACTAACAACAGCGTACAACGATCACCATGACGACTACAAAGACTCCTCGTCTGCTCATAAATCAGACCCATGATTGATGGTCATTTAACTATAATTGGGTTTTGTTGTTGTTTTGTTGTTAATACTGAGTGACCTTTGAACCTGAAGCATCTGTTGGATCATCAATGATGTTGGTCTGCACTTGAACGTTTGAACATAATTAGATCTGAAGTGTTTTGAAATTGGGACGTTATACAGAGATATGAACAAATATGAATTACATTGATATTGACGTGTGTGTGTGTGTGTGTGTGTGTGTGTGTGTGTGTGTGTGTGTGTGTCCGCTCAGGTGGGAGTGAGTGTTCGTGGGATAAAGAGCGTCTGACCAGCCCCCCTGCTGGAGCCCATAGTGGAGGAGGCGGAGGAGGAGGGGGAGGAGCAGTAGTATCAGGAGGCGGAGCAGGAGGAGGAGCAGGAGGCGGGAGAGGGCCGGCCATCGGAGCTGTCAATCAACAACAACTGCAGCAGCAGCAGCTTCTGGCAAACAGTGAGTGAATGATGGAGACCTCATATGTCATGATATATGACGTAAAGTAGAAATTATAGGTATATGAGATTTATAAACTATAGTTATGAGATTTATAAACTATAGTTATATGATGTTTATAAACTATAGTTATGAGGTTTATAATCTATAGTTATGATGTTTATAAACTATAGTTATATGAGGTTTATAAAGTATAGTTATGAGGTTTATAAACTATAGTTATGAGGTTTATAAACTATAGTTATGATGTTTATAAACTATAGTTATGATGTTTTTAAACTATAGTTATATGAGGTTTATAAAGTATAGTTATGAGGTTTATAAACTATAGTTATGATGTTTTTAAACTATAGTTATATGAGGTTTATAAAGTATAGTTATGAGGTTTATAAACTATAGTTATGAGGTTTATAAACTATAGTTATGATGTTTATAAACTATAGTTATGAGGTTTATAAACTATAGTTATGAGGTTTATAATCTATAGTTATGATGTTTATAAACTATAGTTATGAGGTTTATAATCTATAGTTATGATGTTTATAAACTATAGTTATGAGGTTTATAAACTATAGTTATGATGTTTATAAACTATAGTTATGATGTTTATAAACTATAGTTATGAGGTTTATAAACTATAGTGGTGAGGTTTATAAACTATAGTTGTGAGGTTTATAAACTATAGGTGTGAGGTTTATAAACTATAGTTGTGAGGTTTATAAACTATAGGTGTGAGGTTTATAAACTATAGTTATGAGGTTTATAAACTATAGTTGTGAGGTTTATAAACTATAGTTGTGAGGTTTATAATTGTTTCTAATCTATGACCAGGATGGGTGAATTGTATGAATTGGACAAATGAACATAGAGCCAGTAGATGATTATTATTCCGTACAGGTCAACAGGTTCACACCAAAGCCACATTTCAGAGGTTCTTTGTTTTCCAATAAACACCAACATGTTTCTGTGGTTTAATAAAAGTCCATAGATGTGGAGTCTGACTGTATGAACATTAGGACATGTACCCACAGGTGTCCATTCATAAACACGTCCACACACTGACATCTGTGGACACTTTTTCACATCTACAAGAGAAAAGCACACACACATATTCAGTGTGTGTGTGTGTGTGTGTGTGTGTGTGTGTGTTTACAGTGATGGCAATACTTGTTAATGCAGGCCATTTAATCTGTGCCCATCTCCTGTATTAACACTCTGCCTGGATTAATCAGCACACACTCTACTAAATGACTCAATTCATCAACACCACACACACACACACACACACACACACACACACACACACAGATGCACATCTAGACAGACACACAAACAAACAGAAACACACTCATTCTCACTCTTTTTCTTATTGCAGAGTTTTTACACACACACACACACACACACACACACACACACACACACACTGGGCAGCGGGAGGTGACAAACACTCACATTGATTATTCTATCACTTCAGTCGTCACGACAACAGCAATCAGTGTTATTGTTTCATTGGAATGAAAGCAGCCACCACTTAGTCTTTTATGTGTGTGTGTGTGTGTGTGTGTGTCTTGTGGGAGACTTGACTTTGGAAATGGGGGCTTTTTTAAGGTCACATGGGTATGAGGTCAGGGGTCAGAGGTCAAGGTTGTGCTTTTAGGAGGTTGAAGGTGAAAAGATGAATCACAGAAAATGGACACGTCTCACAAACACAAAGGAGAGTGTTATTGTTAGAGTGAAGAGAAAGGACGGAAGGACTAGTTAAAGAGGGGAAGGAAAGAAGAAAGGGATCAGGAAAAGAAAAGGGTGGATAAGGGAATGAAAACAGAAATGCAAAGACAGATTAGAAGAAAGAACCCTTGACAGGAAAGAAAGGGTGAGAGAGGAAAGGAACAACAAAAGAAACAAATAAAATATAATGGTTCAAATTTAAATAAAGACCAAAGGAGCAGAATGTGATTAGGATTAAATGAAGAAGAAAAAGAACATGAGAGGAATATGTTTAGAAGGACAAATGAAAAACCAGAAGGTCAGAAAGAAAGAGTAAAAGGAAGGATGAAGTATGAAAAGAGGATGAATGATGAAGAATGAAAAAGAATGAAAAATGACAAAGAACAATGAAGAGCGAAGAACAATGAGGAACGACAAAGAACGATGGAAAAACGACAATGAAGAACGATGGAGGAAGAATGACAGAACAATGAAGAATGACAAAGAACAATGAAGAGTGAAGAACAATGAGGAATGACAAAGAACGATGGAAAAACGACAATGAAGAACAATGAAGAACGATGAAGAACGATGGAGGAAGAATGACAGAACAATGAAGAATGACAAAGAACAATGAAGAGCGAAGAACAATGAGGAATGACAAAGAACGATGGAAAAACGACAATGAAGAACGATGAAGAATGATGGAGGAAGAATTACAAACAACAATTAAGAACGACAAAGAAGAATGACAAACAACAATGAACGATGGAAGAAGAATGACGAAGAACAACGAAGAACGGTGGAGAAGGATGAATAATGAGGAAAAATGATGAACACTAATGAAAAAGTGGAGGAAAAAAACAAAAAATTAAGTGAAATAAACAAGACTGAAACATAGTTGTGTCAACCTTCAACCTCCACCATGTCCTCCTCCTCTTCTCTTCCTCTTCTCCTCCACCTTCTCCTCTTTTCTTCCTCTTCCTCCTCCTCTTCTCTTCTCCTCCACCTCTTCTTCTCTTCCTCTTCTCCTCCGCCTTCTCCTCCTCTTCTCCACCTCCTCTTTTCTTCCTCTTCTCCTCCTCCCTCTCTTCTTGTCAGCTTTCATTTTGCAGTCATTTGACACCCTGATGACACTGTCTGCCTCCTCCTGCTTCAGTTCAGCTGAAGTTCACACACACACACACACACACACACACACACACACACACACACACACACAGAGTAACTCAATAACTAATACAACAACAGACAGAAAATGAGCAGTTGATTGTTTTAAAGGTGAAAATGAAGTGGTTAAATTTAATGAACTCCATTCACACCATTGAATTAACCAGAACCAATGACACCGTTAACAGGCCAAGTGTTTAAAATAACTGCTACAGAACGACAGTCTAACCTGATGCTAAATAAATAATTAACAACAACAGGTAAATATTGGTGTTGAAGCTTTAAATAAGAACACACTCATATAGACAACACACAAACATAACATCCAGTTTGCACCATTTCCTGTTTATATATTTTGTAATTTATTTTAATTTTATTCCTTATACTCTTAATAAATGATGTTATATATAAATCTTTGATAATCAATACAAATTCTGACAGTTACACCATTAAAATTTGCCTCAGAAAAATATTACTTAGCTATTCTATTTTTCTCCTAATATTATAATTTAAATGTGACAGCGAAAATTATTATTATTATTATTATTATTATTATTATTATTATTATTGTTGTTGTTATTGGTTTCAAATTAAACTGCAGAAACATCACTTTTATGATTACGTACGTATGTGTTATTTCACTTGATATTATTCGTAATATTTGTGGAATGTCGCTGACTTCGACTCCCTCTTTCAGGGTTGGACCTGCCCTTCATGATGATGCCCCACCCACTGCTGCCCATGGGGTTGCCCCCTGCGTCTGTCGCCATGGCAATGTCACAGATGAACCATCTCAGCACCATCGCCAACATGGCTGCAGCAGCTCAGCAGATTCACACTCATGTCCACCGTGCACCCGTCATCAAGGTACAGATCCCAATTTCCGAGACATCCAATCACAAGGTGCCCAATCCCAATTCACAACTTGGCCCCTCCCCCTTAACCTTACCCCTACGTTTTGTGCAGTCACGTGAAGGGATAGGGGAGTCCCGATTGTTGGTGAATCAGTGGGTGAAATTAAAGGGTAGTGGTAAGAGGGAGGGCCAAGGGGTAGGGATAAGTGGCAGGGAAAAGGTGGAAGGCCAAGGGGTAAGGGGGAGGGGGAGGGCCAAATGCAAGAGGTAAGAGGGGGTGTAAGATGTATGGCCAAGAGGGAGGGATAAGACGGAGGACCTAGGGGTAGGGGTAAGAGGAAGAGCCCAGTGGGAGGGGTAAGATGAAGGGAGGGCCAAGTGCATTAGGGTAAGGGGGAGGACCAAGGGGTAGGGGTAAAACAGAGGGGAAAAGGAAAGGGCATAGGGGCAGGGGAAAGAACAAGGGAAAAGGGGTCAGGGGAAGAGCCAAGGGGCAGGAGTAAAGGGGTGGACCAAGGGGTAGGAGTAAGAAGGCGGGGCCAAGTAGTGAATTTAAATGGGGCGTTGCTCCTCTTGTTGTCAGTCGGACACAACATGATCTGATCTGAAAGGAAACACTTTGTTTTTCCAGGAGAGAGTGTGCGACAGTCCCTCTCTTTCTCCGTCGGTCGATGAAACCAACACTCCCCTGCAGTCGCAGCCCAGTAGCTCCGCCTCCAGTTCGCCCGAAAGACTCGGTGTGTGCCCCCCCCCCCTAAAAAAAAAAAACCACAATGCAAACACCAACTGACACCAACACAGCTGGAGTCGTTCTGAACCACACCAACAAATCTGCTCCTTTTAATATAAGACGACTTCCACTTTTTACTAACACTGAATAGTCCTGTACACACACACACACACACACACACACACACGCACACATACACACATATACACACATACACACACACACACACACACACACATAAACACACATACATGCACTGAGTGTGTTTATGTTTCAACAGGATTGGCGTCAGCTGATGCAGATGTTGCGCTGACCAACCCGGCTGCACCCATCAAGAAAATAACAAAGGACAAAGGTTGGACCACACACACACACACACACACACACACACACACACACACACACACACACACACACACACACACACACACATGCATGCACACACACACACACACACACACACAGATAGGGACACACATTTGTCTAAGTGAGGATATCCCATTCATCTAAAGGCCTCTGCCATTTCTTTGACACCTGACAAATTGTTCTCACTTACAAAGAGCTTTCCTCATCCACTGTATTTATGCACACACACACACACACACACACACACACACACACACACACACACACACACACACACACACGCACACACACACACACGCACATACTCGTTCCTATGTCTCATGAGGACCAAGTTTGTAATCAAGTAGCTATTGGGCAGTGAATATAAAATTGTATCTTTTTTTTTATAAAATAAAAAAATATTGTAATTTTTTTATTGAAGTAAATAAAAAAATTAAAGGTAAAAATGAATGAATAAATTAATACAATAACAATAATTTTACAACTAAAATGTATAATTAATTTAAATTAAAAAATTCTTAATAAAAATAAAAAAATAATAATAATAATAAATACATAAAAATAAATAAAAATAATCAACAAAAAATAATCAATAAAAATAATAATTATTATTCTAACAACTAAAAATAAATGATAAAATACATAAAAATTTATACTTTTTTTAAAGTAAACACATCATCAAACCTTTGAAAAACACATTTTGCTTTGCACCTGTTTCTCTCATGCTTTATAAGGACTTCTGGAAAAAATTAATTCATGTATTTACAGAGCCACATAATTTCTATTTTATTAGTGGGAACCTACGTTTATATTTAACCCTCGTGGGGACCTGAATTTTGGTCTCCATCATGTGACTGTGTAAACATATCAATGTCCCGAGAAAGATAGGAATACACGTACACACACACACACACACACACACACACACACACACACACACATTCACACATGCAAAATCACAAAAACAGAAGCGTCAGGATGTTCTGATGCATCTATTGATCACCTGTCTGTGAGCCATCAATCAGACAAATAAGAGAGGGGGGGGTGGAGGGGGGTGTAAGTGAAGGAGGCATGGCTAAAAGGGGTGAAAAAGGTCGCACACTAAAAGCATACCCCCCACCCCCCCATGCTCTTTGTATTTTCCATTCTTCCGTTCATTCGTCGTGCCCCCCCACCCCCCCTCACATTCCTGCTGCTCCAGTGCAGATGTAAGACTTTCCTTTAAATCGATACAGGACTAAAAGTCTGGGACACGGTTTTAGAAGATCATGTGTTTGAGTCCTGAAGTGGCTCTGGTCCCGCTGGTGGAGTTCATAACCCCCTCCTCCTCCCCCTCCTCCTCCTCATCTGTTGTTTCCATGGTTTTATGTAAATTTAGTGTCCAGTTGTGGCTCCGCCCCCTGAAGAGGAGGGAGGCAAAGGTTTTGTTTTTGTTTCAGTTTTTTTGTCAGGAACTTTTGTAAAAACTACTGGACCTTTGAGTGGACTGGCCTGGACCGTCTGGTGAACTGGATTAGACCCTTTGGTGGACTGGACTAGACCATTTTCCATGACATTTTCAGGAAAGGTCCCAAGTGGTCCAGAATAGAGTTCAGACCACTGGACCACAATAACAGAAGAACTTTCTTTTAAGGCACAGGTGTCAACCTGGTCCCTCTGGTGGACTAGACTGGACTCTTTGGTGGGCCAGTTAACAGTAGTGTTTTTATATATATATATATATATATATATATATATATATATATATATATATATATATATATGGAGTGATCTAGTTTTAAATATTGTTTAAAATAGTTATAATATGTCAGTGTTATTCAGAACAAGATCAAAATACTTAGAACAAGTCAAATAATATGAACAAGATTAAGCGATTAACTAAATTAATCTAAACAATTATCATTCAGATAAATATTTAGTTTATCTACGTCAGATATTTATTGTTTACAGTGTGATAGGAAACAGTTTGTCCAGTTCTCCAGTGAAAAGGAGACAGATGGAGAGCTTTAATAGAGTGAGAAAGAATGAGTACGTAACAGAGAGAAAGAAAAGAACCTGACAACGGAGGGAGAGTAAAGGATGAAATCATTTCATCCTTTACTCTTTAATCTTTTCACTGGTTCCATTGGTAAAAAAAAAAAAAAATCAATCAACATTTATGTATTTATTGCTTAATACTTTTTTTTACTTAATGCAAGCAAAACATTATTTAATGTTATTTCAAGACATCTTACCAAGATAATTTCTACTTGTTCCATTGGCAGATTTAGTTTTTATTTTAGCTCAATTTAATATGTTTTTGTTTGTTTATTTTTGCTTAATTAGACTTTTTTTTGCTGAGTTAAAAAAATCATAATTCAATATTTTGTTTGCTTAATTCAAGATTTTATATAATAATAATAATAATAAGATAAATTTCACTTGTTCATTTGGCAGATTTTTTTTTCTCTTGACTTTAGCAAAAACAAATCTTGAATTCACAAAAAAAAAATAAAAAAAATCTTGAAATAAGAAAAATAAATAAATATTCTTGAGTTAAAAACAACTTAATCTACCAATGGAACGAGTGAAAATGATCTCAGTCAGATTTGTTAAATCAAATTTTCCACATATATTGCCTATAAATCAGTTCTTATTTCATTGTCAAAAATAAACTTTAGAGATAAATAAATAAATAAATAAAAGTTCAGCAAAGCGACAAATCCACAAGAACCCTATGAGAAGAACGGAACGAAAAGTGAAGGTGCAGTGAAAAGATCCTAAAAAGGAGATTAAGATAGAGGAGCAGAAAGAAAGAAGAGCAAGGAAATACATTTAAAAGAAAGTCCAAAAACATAAACAAACAAACAAACACATTTTTAAAAGTACCTTTGTCCTTCTCTGTTTTCCACATTGACAAATAAAAGATACAGTCGAGGAGGAGATGGAAAAGAACGGATGGAGAAGGAGGAAGGATGTATGGAAGAGGAGGCAGATAGAAGAAAGAGATGTGTGTGTGTGTGTGTGTGTGTATGTGTGTGTGTTCCAGTGCATCTTAATCAGCCTTAATTTCACAGCAGAGTTAACCCAGTTGTCAGTGTGTTAGGCATTAAGGGCTGAGCAGACACTGTGACGCATCAACACACACACACACACACACACACACACACACGAACACACAAATCAAGGATGTCTTTAATCCTTGCCAATTAGTACCAGGCATGATTGTGTGAATACTAACGATTCTAGTGTGTGTGTGTGTGTGTGTTTGGTGTAATTGATTTCTCTGACGCTGCTCCGTTGCCTTTTATACCTTAGTAAACATTAACATTTCATAAAGTTGAAGAGCATGTCAGTGACAAAAATCTAGAAGTCAGTGAAAATTTGAGAAAAATAAATAAGTGGGGTGGGAGGAAAAAAGCAAACAAAAAAACCCCTCCGTGGTTATTTCTGAGGATCGAGTCACTGATCGAACCATCAGTTCAGAAACGTCAATTAAGACGCAGAAAGTTCAGGTTCAGTTTAATTAGCGTGACTGGGTGTTAACCTTCAGATTAGCTCTTCTGAACTGACTTTAATGACATGTGACTGGAGAGGGAAGAAGACGACCAACTCCTGCTGGTTTATTAAAGCAGAGCAATTAGAGTCCCAGGGCAACAATGAGACACGTTTGATACACGGGGGGGGGGGGGGGGGGGGGTTAAATGCCCCCTCCAAAAACAAGTTTAAAAAAAAATTTTTTTTTATTGATTGGTTAGAATTTTGCCTTTTTATCTCATAATTTTGACTTTTTAATCTCGTATATCTATCTATTTATATATATATATATATATATATATATATATATATATATATATATATATATATATATATATATATATATATATATATGTATACATATGTATACATACACACATGTATTTTTGTGTGTATTCTGGTTGACAGTGTGATGTTCTCTTCCAGAGGACTCTTCGCTTGGACAGGCCCTGCCCCCCGGTTTTCCCGCTCCGTTCCTATTCGCTGACGGCCTTTCATCAGTGGAGACTCTGCTCACCAACATACAGGTACGTGAGTGGGACTGAAGAACTGGACTGAAGAACTGGACTTCAACTACCAGACTATTTGTTTACAAAGTTTTGTAAATATAAACAGACACTGTTGGCACAATAACTAATTTGGAATCAAAAATGGTGAAGTAAGAGTTAAGGATACTTGGATAAAAAAAACTGTAAAAAGTCTATTTGAAGGTGTACTCCACTGTAAAAAAAAAATTCAATTCAAAAAAAAAAAAAAAAAAAAAAGTGGGCACTCCACTGTAAAAAGTGTATTTCAGGGGGTACTCCACTGTAAAAAGTGTATTTAAAAGGGTACTCCACTGTAAAAAGTGTATTTCAGGGGGTACTCCACTGTAAAAAGTGTATTTCAGGGGGTACTCCACTGTAAAAAGTGTATTTCAGGGGGTACTCCACTGTAAAAAGTTTATTTCAGGGGGTACTCCACTGTAAAAAGTTTATTTCAGGGGGTACTCCACTGTAAAAAGTGTATTTCAGGGGGTACTCCACTGTAAAAAGTGTATTTCAGGGGGTACTCCACTGTAAAAAGTGTATTTCAGGGGGTACTCCACTGTAAAAAGTGTATTTCAGGGGGTACTCCACTGTAAAAAGTGTATTTCAGGGGGTATTCCACTGTAAAAAGTTTATTTCAGGGGGTACTCCACTGTAAAAAGTTTATTTCAGGGGGTACTCCACTGTAAAAAGTTTATTTCAGGGGGTACTCCACTGTAAAAAGTGTATTTCTGCTGTAAAACGTTGGATAAGCACTGGACTAAATAGTTGTGGATCAAATATTTGGGTCAGTAGGTTTATGGGTTGTTTTTCTTCCTCAGGGCCTGTTGAAGGTGGCGGTGGAAAACGCTCGGGCGCAGGACAAACAGATCCAAGCAGAGAAGAGGGAGCTGAAGATGGAGCTTTACCGAGAACGAGAGATGAGGGAGAGTCTGGAACGACAGCTGACCTCCGAACTACAGAGCAGAGGTGACGGACGAATAAAACAACAGACGGTAGCACAGAAGCATGTGGAACAGAGGGCGGAGTCAAAAGACCCTGACCCTAACCAGTAACCCTACCCTAATCCATAACCCTAACCCTACGCAAATCCCTGTCCCTAACCGAAAACATAACCCTAAAAGGGGGACGTTTGGGTCTTTGAGGGTTAAATATAAGAACCATTTTTGTTAAATATTGTAATTATGCCCAAGTCATTTCTGAGTCTTTCATAGTAGAGATACTTTAAAGGTGTCATTCCGTCATTATTTCATTAATATTGTTGTGTTCTCCATTGTTATTGAATACATTGTGTGTTGGTTCTATTTAAAAAAAAAACATCCAGATTGTTTTATTTCCAGCTGTTTTTTCACGGTAGAAAAATGCCTGGAGGTCGAACAATAGAGTTTTCCGGTACGTCCTCATACATGTCCATGACATGATGACGAGGCGTCTCTGATTGGCTCAGAATGTGTGTTTACCTTTACCAGAGTAGCATCTAGCTAGGTTTCGTGCCGTCACTTGTTTTGAAAACATGCACACGAACAACTTTGCTCTGACATTTTTTTCAAGTTTATGCAGCAGCTACTGTGGCACCGTCTTCTCTTGTAGATGCTCATGCTAATGCTACTTCAGTTTCGGTGCAATGTGGGAGGGGCTTATCCCCACGTGGGTGACGCCAATGTCCACATGACGTATTGAGGACAGGCTTTTCCTAAGTGTTTTCTATGATGGTAAATACAGCCAGTAGAGCGGACACACCATGCAGCAAACACAGCATGTGTTGGGAATGACACCTTTAAGTCCATTCAAACTGAGAGTATCAGTGGTGTTGTACTGAACTGGATGCTAACATGCCGCTCCTCCCCTCCTCAGCCTCCATCCAGAAGCGTCTGAAGAAGGAGAAGAAGGCCAAGAGGAAGCTGCAGGAGGCGCTGGAGTTCGAGTCCAAGCGGAGGGAGCGGGTGGAGGGCACTCTCAAACACTCGTCCTCGTCGTCCCCTGAGCCACTGCACGCCGCCAACAACAACAAGAACGGTAGGACGCCCATATGAGCCCCCCCTCGCCCCCCCTTTAGCTCCTCTACATGACTGTCTTTTCCTTTGGGTGGATCTCTATTCTCTATTCACAACACGTTCAACTCATGATAAGGCAGGCATTAGATTCAGATTCAGATCACTTTATTCGTCACATTAATGGAGAATTAAGTTTACAGTCTCAGACTCCATCAATCAACAATAATAATATAAATAAAAAAGTTAACAAGTCTTCAGTGAATGCTAATCCCTAACCTTTTTTATTTTAAATGTTTTTTGTAATAGAGTATTATTTTTCAGAATGTGAAAGAGGTCATAATAGCTAATGCTACAGTTAGCATTATTGATCTCTCATTACCACAGTACATTTTCTCATTACCACAATAGTTTTGTGTTCACAAATGAGAATCACCCATTTGTGTTCTTGTCCAATCAGACGCTGACACCCATGTATGAGCTGCATGCACTAAAGACTCATGTTCTTTCAGGTTCCACATTCATCTTGATTTGATCTCCAGTGGGTTGGACCAGTCAAATAAAAGCATATTAACCTATAATAAATGACAACTAAAAAATGTTTGTCTTTATTTATGTAAAAAATTCAAGGATGAAAATACTTACTTTTATAGACTATCCAAACTAAAAGTAAATAACCTGAGAAAAAATGAGATTTGTTAAGAAAAATAAGTGCAATTTTAAAAATAGTCTGCACCAAGTTCTCATATCAGCTTAAGCATTAAGGATTGGATCTGTAAAAGGTGTCAAACATGTGGCCCGGGGTCCAAAACTGGCCCACTAAAGTGTCTAATTTGGCCCCTGAGATGAATTTGTGAAATGGGAAAATTACACTGATGATTTTAAGTCAAGGAAGTTAAAATAATTTTAGGTCAATTCAATGTAAAGTGAGTCAGACCAGTAAAATACTGTCAAAATAAACAATGAAAACTGCAAAATTACATTTTCCTATAACAAAAAAAAGATTAGCCTTTTACAAAAAAATGGGAATAACCTGAAATGTATTTGACATTTTATTCTTTAACTATTTGACAGGGTTAGGGTCCAAAGGTACTGTTCCTTAAATATGTGACATGTTTTGCTCCAGATGTGATGTCCTCCTGTGGACACAAACATCTGACAAGTGTTTTCAAACCATTATCTGACACACTTTACCCAAATGGTTGTGAGGATTAGTCTTAATCTATTTTACACTGTCTTAACACCAACAGAAAAGCCAAACCTGTGTGAGTGAGTGTGTGTGTGTGTGTGTGTGTGTGTGTGACCTGCTGTGTTTTTATGGGCCGTCCCACTGAGCCTCTGTCTTGTCTTTGTGTTTCATACCAGACGCTGCTATAACCGAGGAAAAAGCTGAACTTAATGGAAACCAGCAAGACAACAGCGCTGTACAAGGTATACACACACACACACTCTCACTTACACACACACACACACACACACACACACTCTCACTTACACACACACACACACACACTGTCACTTACACACACACACACACACACACACACACATATATATATATATATATATATAAACTATAAAACTACACAGGCAGACACACTGATGTATATAAAATCATGCTGGTAAAAACAAACACACGCTGTATTAAAAGACAGAGCAGGGAGCACATGCATGTTCAGAGGCACACACACACACACACACATACACACACACACACACACTACACGTGGTGGACATATGTGTGTGTGGGGCCCAGGCTGGATTAGTGCAGACATTAAGCAGACACACAGACACTGTGGCCTCCCTTTGATGTGCACCTTATCAGACACACGTGTGTGTGTGTGTGTGTGTGTGTGTGTGTGTGTGTGTAATATTTCATTGAGCTCATTTGTGCGTCAACATGATTACACATGTTCCCAGAATCTGTGACGACCGGAAAGTTTGTATAAATGACCATTTCTGTTGAGTGTGTGAAATGGAACTGTAGGTATAGATGTAGAGGATATAAGTAAACATTATATACATGTAGAGGATGTAGATACAGGATAAAGATACACAGGTTGTAGATGTAGTGTATAGAGCAGAGGTCTCAAACATGTGGCCCGGGAGCCAAATGCGGGCTGCCACTTGTTCCAACGCGGCCGGTTGGATGAAGAGCATAATAACCTGTTGAATGACTCCATATTTTCTTCTCAGTTTTTTTCTTTGCCTATAAATGATGACATGTTTAATTTTTTGTCATTGTTTTACTGCAAAAAATTATATTAAATGATAAAATATTTACATTTACAAAGTATCCTGTAACAATAAACTGTGAATTAATCTGAACAAATGGGAACAACCTGCAATGTCTAAAGAAAATTAGACACAATTTGAACCATTTTCTGCTTCTGTTACTAAGAGTTTATAGTGTCTTTGAAGAACTGATTCATAATGAAACACATTGGCTAATGATAAATTGAGGCAGAATATTGTTAAAACTGTGCTTATTTCCCTTATGAAATTTCACTTGTTTTGCGTTTGGATAATTTATAAAAGTATTTTAATAATTTAAGATGGGGGGGGTTGCACTGAAACAATGACAAAATGTTTTAAATCAAAATATTGTTTGTGTCCTTCCAGCTGTGTTTGACTCTGGAGCTGGAGTTATTAGAGCTGTCATTCATACTACGGCTGTTTCACACTCGCAGAGGGTGCTGGTGTCTGTGGGCGGGGCTTAGGTCCTACTGAGGGAGTGTGTTATGTCAATGAGGCTCCTCACAAGTACAGCAACGACCTGTGTGTGTGTGTTTAAGTGTGTGTGCAGGTGTGTGCGTTTGTATGCATGTGTTGTCGTCTTTCCACCAGCTGTGCTCAGTCCTCCCTGACATTGAAAAGCTTCACTTGAAACTCTGCGTGTATATAAATGAATATCTACAGGCACACACACTTTCATACTCACCAGGAGAGTGTGTGTGTGTGTGTGTGTGTGTGTGTGAGTGTATGTGTGTGTGTGTGTGTATGTGTGTGTGTGTGTGTGTGCACTCTGTACCTGCAGTTGTGCATTTGTGTGTTTGATCCACAGACGGGGAACTCTAATTAGCTCTCTCTCCTCTTTAGACCCCTCTTAGATCCCCTCTCTTCTGCAAGCCAAGCACTCCGACACACACACACACACACACACACACACACACGGACCCACCTGATTTCATTAATGTTGATTGGCCCAGTAGGACCCCTTTGCTGCGTTCCACACACACTGACAAACACACATTCATCCCTCCTGCCATAAAAGCATTTTGCACCTACGGTGGTTTATGCACACACACACACACACACACACACACTTACACACACACACACACACTCCCCTGCCTCTCTCACCTTCCACACTCTTAATTAACGGGTGAGGAGAAAACTGCTGAATACAAAGAAAGACATCGCATTACAATCAGAAAGAGGGAGCGCAAAAGGAAGGAGGAAGAAAAAAAACAAGAAGCAGGGGAGGGAGTGATAGAGAGATGTAGAGAAAGAACGGGAGGGACGAGCGAGCGATGGAGGGGGTCAAGAGAGAGAGAGCGAAAAACGAACAAGGCTAAGTTTGTTTTTCCTAGTTATTCAAAGCTGACCGGACTAATTGACCATAAAAAAGCAGGGTGAAATAAAAGTGAGGAAAGAAAAGTAAATGGTAAAGAAGAGGAGTAAAGAGGACAGGGTTTGAAGAAGGTTTAACTTTAATCTGAGTTTTAATGAACATCTAAATGATTAGTGAATTAAATATAGGAAAAGAGCTGATTTTCACTGATCAAGTGTAAAAACAGAGGAAAATATTACATTAAATGGTGATGAATGTCACCATAAATGTGGGAACAGCCACAAAAGTACAACTGGGTCTTTATGTTTTTATCAGAGAGACAAAGTGAAGTTAATTTAACCAGATCTGACTTGGAAATTTTAATTCATGACTCGTTTGGATCACTGTAATGCTCTACACCAGGGCTCTGCAACCCTGGTCCTGGAGAGCTGCTATCCTGCACATTTTAGATGTATCCCTGTTCCAACACGCCTGATCCAAATGGTCATCCTCTCATCTCTGTCATAGCCTGATAAACACCATGTGTGTAAGAAGGAAACATCCAAAATGTGCAGGATAGCAGCTCTCTAGGTCCAGGGTTGCAGACCCCTCCTCTGTATGCAGGCGTCAGTCTTCCCGCCTGCAGCTCGTACAGAACTGACACAAGGATTCCATTTTCATGAAGATTCAGAATAGATCCTTATTCCGGATCTCTTTGAAATTTTACATTGTAGAAAATGGAGAATAAATTTCGTATCATTGTCATCTTGTCTCGTCGTCTTCCGCTTTATCCGGGTCCAGCCCTCACCCCAGCTACCTCAGCCAGCTCCTGCAGGGGAATCCCGAGGCATTCCCAGGCCAGCTGAGAGATATAATCCCTCCAGCGTGTCCTGGGTCGGTCCCAGATGGACATGCCTGGAATCCCCACATCCTCACTAGATGCCCAAAGCCACCTCAGCTGGCTCCTCTGGACATGGAGGAGCAGCGGCTCTACTCTGAATCCCTCCCGGATGTCCCACCTTCCCACCCTATCACCCTAAACTCATTTTGGGCCGTTGTACCGGTGACCTCATTCTTTCGGTCATGCCATAGGTGAGGGTCAGAACGTAGATCGACCGGGAAAATGAGAGCTTCGCCTTCTGGCTTAGCTCATTCTTCACCACAACAGATCAGTTTAACATCTGCATGACAGTGGATGTTGTCCTAATCTGCCTGTCGACCTCCCGCTTCATCCTTCCGTCACTAGTGAATGAGATCCCGAGGTACTTAAACTGCTCCACCTGAGGCAGAACCTTCTCCCAAGAGGGGGGAATACATTTAAAATTTATGAAATGTATTATTTAGTTTCAAATGTGTATTATATAATATGCTCTATATGACTAATATCTCAATGTGTTGCTCTTTATTCAAATGCATTCTTTGGGTTTTGTGAAATATTAAAGAAATACATGTTAGAACTATATATATATATATATATATATATATATATATATATATATATATATATATATATATATATATATGGGATGTATTATGTCTCCTATGTATGCAGACTTATGGGACAACCTGTATATTCACTTAGGCAGATAATGCTCTATATTTTGTTATTGTGCTAGATTTACATATCCTTTTAAATGCACAAATTGGTGAAGAAAGACGGAAAGAAAAACAGAAACGGAAAAAAAAAATCAGAAAGAAACAAAAAACTCTAACCACTATTGCTGCATTACGGTAGTTTTTTTTTTTTTTTTTTTTTAACTCAGACCCTGTTAGAACAGGAACAGCAGGTTCACAGACAGACTTTGGTCCACTGTGGATGGGTTTAGGTCATGATGAGGAGAATAGTGTGTAGGATGAAAGAAAAAGGGAGAAGAGGAAGGAAAGGAGGACAAGAGAGAGGGATGAGGACGAGTGTGTGATTCCTCAAGAGCAGAGTTGAAAAATGTGACCTTGTTCTGAGACCTGGTGACATTTCCTCCACCCAGCTGATCGACTTTAACAAGGCAGGTCAGCGTCATTTATAACCAGAGGAGAAGAGAGACACACACACACACACACACACACACACACACACCGCTGGCTGGAGGTGTTCTTTATGGTGACAGATAGAGGTGAGAGGCGAAAAGAAACAGGTCGAAATGACAAAAGGTAAAAGAGGAGAAGAAGCAGAACAGTTTTAGATTCACAGGAAACCACAGTCACACCTGCTGCTGGTCCTGGATCTGGATCTTTGTCTGGCCCAGGTTCTGGTTCTGGTTCTGGTCCACCCTTTTAACACACACTGTAGAACTGTGCAGAGCAGTGGATGCACCTGTTATTTAGGTACGATTAGAGGGTTTAAAGTTAGGGGGTATATGGGGTACGGTGTAAGGGTACAGGGGTTAGAGATGGGGGGTATAGGTGTTAAGGTCAGGGGTTATAGGGTTAGGGGTTAGATGGGTTAGGATTAGGGGGTATAGACATTAGAGCTAGGGGGTACAGGGGTTAGATTTGGGGCGTGTAGGGGCTTTGGGGTATAGGGGTTAAGGCTAGGGATTATAGGATTAGGGGGTACAGGGGTTAGAGTTTGGGGGCATAGGGGTGGAGGGTTAGAGGATTAGGGAGTATAGGGGTAAGAGGGGTTAGGATTACATGTAGGAGGGTATAGGCATTAGGGTTAGGGGGTTCAGGGACTAGGGGGTATAGGGGTTAGGGTTAAGCTGTGGTGCACTGGCCTAATGAGCTGAATAGCTGTTGACGAAGGTTTGTGGAGTGGAAAAGGGCTGGGACAGGTTTGATACCCAGGTGGGGTACCAGTGCAGAGGGAGGGGTACCCATTCAACTGCAACCATTTTATAGAATCATTAATTAGGGGTGTTGCGGTGGGAACAGGGTCCCATATTAGTTTGTGTGCATCTGCCACATCCCCAGCCTAAGAAGAAAAAAGGGGAGGGGTAGGGGGGGGGCATGTTGAATAAAATAAATAACACAATTCATTGTCAGCTCTAGAGGAGTGAGATTTGTGTAAGAGGGCTTAAGTGCCGGAGTTAAAAAAATAAGTGCTTAAAACATCCAATAAGACAAACAAACCATCCAGTAATTGGTCAAAAGTTAAGAGCGAAGGCCATTAGAAGAAGGAAACGCTTAAAGTTCAGAACATTTTTAATAATAAAGTGCTGAAAATAGTAATCAAAACATAAATATAAAAGAACCACGATGACCAGTGAAACCAACGCTGCCCTCACTCCCATCTCTATCAGCTGCCTGGAGAGAAAATAAATAATGAATAATACAAAGTCCACACAAAACCTACTAAATAATAAAAAAAAGAAAAGGAGGGAGTTATAGAAAGTAGAATCAATTTATGGATTGGGTGAGTGGGGGTGTGTGTGTGTGGGGGGGTATCAGTCCTCATTGAGGCCCTCGGGGTGCACTTCGTCAGATAGGTTTTCACAGTGTTTCGTTGTTTCTCGTACAGTTGTTATATTAATAGATTTAGTTCACATTTACTTTTGCTTTTTATTTTGAATTATCTTCAACTTTTCGACCTGGTTTTCGTGGGACGGTTCCTTCTCTTCTGCCACTGGCTCTTTTACGTTAAACAGGTGGTTTCATCACTTCCTGTTGCGTAACAGTGATGGGAACCGCCGACATTGTCCAAATCTGATCTGTGCTCAGAAAGTTGTAGGTTGAAGCTTCCAGGACGTTTCCACGGCGATCAGCTCCGTACGCTAGTGTTTTAAGCAACCGGCCGGAGCTGAGCCCAAAGGAGAAAAAGAAAGGAAAGGACAGGAGAGGACAGAGAGAAGAATGGGGTGAGATAAAAATAATATGAGAGGAACAGATAGAGGACAGGAGGGAGCAGGGTGGGGGGGGAGGGGGGGGGGGGGGTGCATGTAGAATAGAGGGATGAAAGAGGAGGAGAGGAGGGGGTTTGAGAAGTGATAAAAATAGGGAAGGGCAGGAGATGAGAGGGATGAAAAAGAGGGAAGGCAGGGAATATGAAGGAGGAAACGAGGGACGAGAGCAGGATGAAAGAGAAAATTTAAGAAAGGGGGAGGGGTGAGGGGGGGGGGGTTGCCTCCCTATGTCGAGACCTGAACCTGCTCCAAATGTAAAACACAAAGAATGATGAATAGAGGACAAGTGGAGGAGGGCAAAGGGAGGAGGGGGAGGAGGGGAGGGGGGTAAGAGGAGAGGTAGAGGGGGAGACAGAGGAGGGAGGAGGAAAAGTAAGAGGAGAGGTAGTGGGGGAGACAGAGGAGGTGAGGGGGAGGAGGAAAAGTAAGAGGAGAGGTAGAGGGGGAGACAGAGGAGGTGAGGGGGAGGAGGAAAAGTAAGAGGAGAGGTAGAAGGGGAGACAGAGGAGGTGAGGGGGAGGAGGAAAAGTAAGAGGAGAGGTAGAGGGGGAGACAGAGGAGGTGAGGGGGAGGAGGAAAAGTAAGAGGAGAGGTAGAGGGGGAGGCAGAGGAGGTGAGGGGGAGGAGGAAAAGTAAGAGGAGAGGTAGAAGGGGAGACAGAGGAGGTGAGGGGGAGGAGGAAAAGTAAGAGGAGAGGTAGAAGGGGAGACAGAGGAGGTGAGGGGGAGGAGGAAAAGTAAGAGGAGAGGTAGAGGGGGAGACAGAGGAGGTGAGGGGGAGGAGGAAAAGTAAGAGGAGAGGTAGAAGGGGAGACAGAGGAGGTGAGGGGGAGGAGGAAAAGTAAGAGGAGAGGTAGAGGGGGAGACAGAGGAGGTGAGGGGGAGGAGGAAAAGTAAGAGGAGAGGTAGAGGGGGAGACAGAGGAGGTGAGGGGGAGGAGGAAAAGTAAGAGGAGAGGTAGAGGGGGAGACAGAGGAGGTGAGGGGGAGGAGGAAAAGTAAGAGGAGAGGTAGAGGGGGAGGCAGAGGAGGTGAGGGGGAGGAGGAAAAGTAAGAGGAGAGGTAGAAGGGGAGACAGAGGAGGTGAGGGGGAGGAGGAAAAGTAAGAGGAGAGGTAGAAGGGGAGACAGAGGAGGTGAGGGGGAGGAGGAAAAGTAAGAGGAGAGGTAGAGGGGGAGACAGAGGAGGTGAGGGGGAGGAGGAAAAGTAAGAGGAGAGGTAGAAGGGGAGACAGAGGAGGTGAGGGGGAGGAGGAAAAGTAAGAGGAGAGGTAGAGGGGGAGACAGAGGAGGTGAGGGGGAGGAGGAAAAGTAAGAGGAGAGGTAGAGGGGGAGACAGAGGAGGTGAGGGGGAGGAGGAAAAGTAAGAGGAGAGGTAGAAGGGGAGACAGAGGAGGTGAGGGGGAAAGGAGGAGAAAATGAGTAAAAGGAGAGACTGAGGAGGAGAAAAAGAGGAGAAAAGTTTTTTTTAAGTGGAGAAATAGGAGGACAGGAGACAGAAGAGGGGAGGAGGGTGAGGCAGGGGGTGAGACGGGGGTGAGAGGGGAGGGCAGAGCTTTATGGATGCTGTTATGCAGAAATGTAAACACTTTGCAACGTTCGCAGAAAACAATGACACCACAGGGAGCGAGAGGTATGTTTGTGTTCTACATGTGTGTGTGTGTGTGTGTGTGTGTGTGTGTGTGTGTGTGTGGAGTGGGTGGGTGCAGCAACAGCACCACGGGGAGCGGAAGGAGAACGACGGAGGTGAAATGAGAGAGAGGGAGGGAGGGAGAAAGAGAGAGAGAGAGAGAGCGCCGACTGTGGCAAAATTGGAGATATGAGATTCGTATCATAAACGGATGCAGCAGAAAAAAACCCACTGTGTTCCTGCTAATAAACGAAATAAAACATGAACTTCCTGTGTAAAAAAAAACCCAACAAAAAAAAGAGCTCATTAGATCAAGACGGAAAAACTGTTCAAGATGCACATGAGTCTGAACTGTGTGTGTGTGTGTGTGTGTGTGTGTGTGTGTGTGTGTGTGTGCGTGTGAGAGAGAGTGTGTGTGAGAGAGTGTGTGTGTGTGTGTGTGTGTGTGTGTGAGAGAGAGAGTGTGTGTGTGTTTCTAAACTGACCAGGGTTAGGAGTTAAAGGGACAGTTCAGTATTTTTCACATTAATCTGTATGGGGTCAGTGTCTTTGCACCCCCCACTGTGTCCTGTGAGTCCAGTTCTGGTCAAAGCCAAAGTCGTCCCGGCAGGTTTTCCTGGGGTCAAAAAAAGTAAAACATGTTTCTTCTCAAAACAGTATGTGTTCAAATGATAGTCCAGGGCATGGGAGTAAACATGATGTTAACATTGGTGGGGACATAATTTGACGACTTTCTCGTGATAAATAAATAAGGCTAAAATAATTAAAATAATGTCTCATTTTGTTTGTGTCAACAAAAACTAAGAGACATATTAGGAATGTTTTTTTATTTTGTCATATTTTGTTTTTATTGTTCATTTATAACTACATTATATATTTAATTATAGTTATCGTCACAGGACATTTACGTCTAGTTTTGTCTGTTTTTTGTCACATGATAAAGGTTCATTGATGACAATATTTAGCCACTATAAGGTGTACTGTCAATGAATGGTTTATTTTTTAGGTTATTCATATATAAGGTGCACTGGATTATAAAGTGCATTAAATCAAAATTATTAGATAAAAAGTCAGAAATATGACATAAAAAGACTAAATTATGAGATAAAAAGTTAAAATTCCAAGTCACTAAGCACAACCAGAATTAATCCATATATAAAACACACTGTGGTTTATTTAATTTGTTTGCTTTTTTGTAATTATTGTAATTTTTAGTGATGTCTCTCACACACACACACGTTTAAATGTCTGATGAGGAACAAGTTTTAAATCAAGTTGCCTTTGAGCAGTGAGTGTAAACACATCTTTTTGTCTTTTTTTAATAAAACACAAATAATAATAATAATAAACATTTGAAAAGTAAATGAAATAAAAACATATGAATGAATAACTAAAAAATAATAATTTAAAAATAAATGTAATGAATTAAAATAAATAATATATTTAAAAAATAAATAAATAAAAATAAATAAATAACTTTAAAAAATACATATTTAAAAAAAAAAACGCACCTTCAAACCTTTGAAAACTACATGTTTCACTTCACACCTGTTTCCCCTCATGCTTTATGAGGACTTCCTCGAAAAAAAATTTTATTTATAGGCCTATATCATTCCTATTTTACAAGTGAGGACCTACATTTATATTTAACCCTCATGGGGACCTGAATTTTGGTCCCCATAGTATCGGGGGTCCCCGTGGTGTGACTGTGTAAATATATCAAAGTCCCCATAAAGATAGGAAAATAAGCACACACTCTAAAGTTTAACTTTTTTTTTTTTTTTATCCAGAATCCCGGTCTTTCCTGAAGACGCCGATGATGTTCTAAAGACTACGCCTCCTTAGGCCCCACCCTCTCCACTTTCTTCTCCTCCCACTTTACCTGCACCGGCCTGTTTCCAGGGCAACCTGGACAACTGCAGCAACACAGGACACCGTTGCTACGACAACCATGAGGACTACTACTAAGAGACCTGTTCTGGATTCTTCTTCCTTCTTCACTTTCTTCATCTTTTTTGACAGACTTTGCTCCGTTCATTCATCCTCCTCCTCCTCCTCCTCCTCCTCCTCCTCCTCCTCCTCCTCCTCCTCCTGCTCCTCCTGCTCCTCTTCTTCTCCCTGCACAGTGACTTATATCTCATCCTTCTCATGTTTCAGAATAAACCTAGAATAGGAATTTCCAACGAAAGGACAAGGAAAATAGACTGGACAGATTTGGAGGCTTCTGATTGGACGGTTGAGACTGTCCGGACTCTGATTGGTGCTGATGTGACGGGGGGCGGAGTCACAAATAACACTTCATATTCTTCATTTCCTTGTTTTAGTAAAAAAAAAAAAGAAAGAAAGATGGAAGAGGGTGGAAAAAACGGTATGAAAATTCCCTCTGGATGCGACTGTAACCGAACACACGCTCTGATTGGACGATAATCAGCTGATCGGAGGAGCTCAGGACTGGAGGGATTAAAAAAAGAAAAGTAAAAGAAAAGAAGAGTTAAAAAAAATACCAGGAATGGATAAAAAAAAAACAACATCAAGCAAAGAGTGAAAAAATGAAAGTGTGGAGAGTATTTGTGTGTTTTGCTACAGGGACTGTAAAGAATGCATGGGAACATGGAGCTTCTGTCCTTTAGCTTCTTTTCTCCTCCCTTCATTCTTACCTCCTCCTCTTCCTCTTTTACTTCCTTCCTCTTTTTACATTCATCCCTCACTCACTGTTTTCTACAGATTTGCTGCTTATCTTGTTATACTCTTCTTCTTCCTCCTCTTCCTACACTCCTTCCTCCTTTCCTTCCTCCTCTCCCTCCTCATCTTCCTCCCCACTCTGCTCCTCTTCCTCCTCCTCTTCCTCCTCCTCTTCCCACACTCCCTCCTCTTTTTCCTCCTCTTCTTCATCCTCTTCCTCACTTCTTCTTCCTCTGCGTCCCTCGTTTCTCCTCCTTTTCTTCCTCTTTCCCCTCTCCCTCTTCTTCCTCCTTTGACTCCTCCTCCTCTATATTCTCTCTTCCTCCCTTCCTCCTCTTCTTCCCACACTTCCTCCTTTCTTTTTCTCCTCTTCCCCCTCTTCTTCATCTTTTTATTCCTCTTCATCCCACACATCCTCTTCCTCCTCTTCATTCCACATTCCCTCCCCCTCCTTCTCCTCCTTCTCCTCCTTCTCCTCCTCCTCCTCCTCTTCCTCCTTCTGTATGGAGACTTTACAAATGTTGAATGCAGCTTTTCAATGTATGATAAAATATTTTCTATCACCCTTAACCTGTGAATTCATTCTCAAAAATGATGCAAAAGTTCAAAAAATGAATCCTTTTTTATGACAATGAAGTGATTTTTAGACCTGATATTATTATTATTATTATTATTATTATTATTATTATTATTATTATTATTATTATTATTATTATTATTATTATTATTATTATTATTATTATTATATCCTAAAGGTATTTTCAGTTCTTTCCAGGCCTTTTGACCTTTTGACCTTTTCACCCTTTGACCCTGTTCCCGTTACCAGACAGTCGTGATCCATTTCTACCGTTTTTTTTTCTTACGGAACCACGAGAAGCGCTTGATTTGTTCACATTCAGCCATTTAATCTCAAAACAAATATCTTAATAATATATTATTAATATATTCACCTGTTTGAGTGAAATAAATGACATCCATTGTTTTTATCAGATTAAAACGCCAAAAAAACTGACTTTTTGCTAAACACCGGTTCTGGTTTTGTTTTTTTGTTTTGTTTTGTTTTTTTACAACCACAGGTGAGAAAATCAAGCGCTCCTCGTCTCTATCCGATTAACAGAAACATTTTCTCCCCCTTGATTTTCTGACCTAAGAGTGCAGACCTCTGTGTTGCAGTTTTGTTTATTCCACTGTGTGTTTTATTTTGTTTATTTGTTGATTACTCTTTGAAAATGTGTAGGGGAGGGATGAGAAGGGGTGGGGGGCCAGGGGTGGGGGTGGGGGGTGGAGATAAAGGGATATTCCGTGTAGATAGAAACAACTCCATGAAGTGTTTTTGTTGTTTTTGTTTGGTTTGATTTGGTTCTCCTGATGATCTGAGTCTGTCACTGTTCTCTGGGTTTGAGCAAATATACAGTATTATAATGACCGGCTGTCTGCGCACGTGTCTGTTACACACAAACACACACAAACACACACAAATACACACAAACACACACAAATACACACAAATACACACAAATACACACAAATACACACAAATACACACAAACACACACAAATACACACAAGACTCAAGCGGAAAAACAGATTGAAGGACAAAAATGAGGACCAATAAATGCTCTGTTGGTCATAAATAGGCTGTAAAAACTTTAAACACTGTAAAAAAGTATTTTGGTAAATACTAAATACAAACTATGGAAATCAGTTAGGCTACATTTGAATAAATATTTTAATTGCGAGTGTAATGTATTGTAACTACCAAATTTTCCGGACTTTAACTTTGTCTAAAAATGACAGAGCACTTTATATATGGATTCATTCTGGTTGGAATTTTGACTTTTTATTTCATGATTTTGACTTAATGCACCTTGAACTGCAGAAAATATGGTACTTAAATTCTACCTGTTTGTAAACAGTAACAGTTGCTAATTAAAATAATAGAGTAAAATCCATCCCATAATATTGTTACATGTTGGGAGGAGCAGCTCGGGCAATTTCCCCCAGAATGCACTGGGACAAACTAGTTGGGACAGTTTTGATGTGTTTTACAGTTTGATAAGAAGAGTTGATAAGAAGAGTCATATATATATATATATATATATATATATATATATATATATATATATATATATATATATACATGTATAGACGTCCTCTCTCAAACCCCATTTGAACCTGTGGATGTGGTGGATCTGAAGTTTTTATCGCTCAAAATTATTCTCCTCCTTGCATTGACACCTGCACAGACGTTGTCCATTCGCGTGACTGCAGTTTGAACCGGGCCCATTTACACCCCAACCCAGCGTGGTGGAATCTACTCCTAGATGCCCCGTAGTTGAACTGAGGGCATCAGCAGAGGAGAGCAGATTGAACACTTTGTGTATTAGTGTGTATGTGGACAGGACTGTCAGCTTTAGGACAACTGACCAAATGTTTGTGTCTTGGGTCACAGCCCGGTAGCAGAAGCATTATGTGTTTTGGGGATATACCTTTAACAGCCAGAGATGACTGCATAGGCCAAGTTTTAAGTGGTTTTTTTGGACTAGAAATGAGAAAAATAAACACTGAAAAAAAGTAAAACACTGAATCCACTTAAAAATTCTTGTAAAATTTAAACTTTTTATCTTATGATTTTAACTTTTTATCTCATTATTTTAACTTTTTATCTCATTATTTTAACTTTTTATCTCATTATTTTGACTTTTTATCTCATTATTTTGACTTTTTGTGGTCACACATAAAACAATCTAGTTGAGTGAACCAAATTGAATTGCTTAGGGTTATTTTAATATCATTGAATTAGATTCACTCCACTACATGTTTTTATGTGTGACCTTTTGAAGAAGAATTTTTAATTTGATTCATTTTCATAGTAATTTTTTCAGTGCATTTGGTCATTAATAGATTTTGTTTTTCCAGTGTAATGACTGTTTGTATCACATACTGACTTTGAGTTAATGCTCCTGGTTCTGTGAGCAGTAAAATGCAGATGGTACAAACACACACACACACACACACAGTAAAGCCTCTGTGTTCCATTTGTTCTGTATATTTACTCTGCATTAGCAGGTTAATGAGGTGAAGCCTTTCTTTCTTTCCATCTCTCTCTCTCTCTCTTTAATGGATCACTACCTCATCTTCAGTGTGTATCCTTTCATTCCTCCTTCATTTTTTTTATCCTCTTCACTCTCTCCTTCTCCATCCTCCCTGATGTCACTCACTCTTGTGTATTTTATATATATTTTTTTTATTTTATTTTTTTCTGTCTCCTCCTCCGTTCTGTCTTTTTCTATCTCTCTTCATCTCTCTCCGTTTACCAAATAGCTGATGTCACTTTTTCCATTTCCCTCTAATGGAGGCAGAAACACAGAGCGATGGACGGAGAGGAAAAATAACCCCAGATGAAGAAGGATGGATGGAAAACGAAGGAAGCGACGAGGAAGGATGAGAGGGTGATGGCCGGGAGAAAAGAGATGGAAGGATGTGACGCTGGGTGAGAGAGAGGGAAAATGAAGGAAGTGAGAAGATGAAGAGGAGAGAGAGAGAAAGAGAGAGAGAGAGACAAAGAGAGAGAGAGAGACAGAGAGAGAGAGGGAGAGAAAGAGACAGAGAGAGAGGGAGAGAGAGAGGGAGAGACAGCGAGAAAGAAAGAGTGAGACAGACAGACAGAGTGAGAGAGAAAATGAAGGAAGTGAGAAAATGAAGAGGAGAGACAGAGAGAGAGACAGATAGAGGGAGAGAAAGAGAGAGAGAGAGACAGATAGAGGGAGAGAAAGAGAGAGAGACAGATAGAGGGAGAGAAAGAGAGAGAGAAAGAGGCAGAGAGCGAGACAGATAGAGGGAGAGACAGATAGAGGGAGAGAAAGAGAGAGAGAAAGAGGC
>CM035800.1:28345661-28418161 GCA_020466265.1 Siphamia tubifer
TTTATTTTTTCATTTTGAAACTAATTACAACTTTCTCAAGATCAAACATTATGAAACACATAGACCCATCCATCCATCCATTGATTTGTTTATAGATACATCCATCCATCCATTGATTTGTTTATAGATACATCCATCCATCCATCCATCCATCCATCCATCCATTTGTTTATAGATTCATCCATCCATAGATTTGTTTATAGATTCATCCATCCATCCTTTTGTTTATAGATGTTGTTTATAGATGTTTTTGTTTATCCATCCTTTTGTTTATAGATTCATCCATCCATCCATTCATTGATTTGTTTAGATTCATCTATCCATCTGTTTGTTTATTGATTCATCCATCCATCCATCCATCCGTTTGTTTATAGATTCATCCATCCATCCGTTTGTTTATAGATTTATCCATCCATCCATCCATCCATTGATTTGTTTATAGATTCATCTATCCATCTGTTTGTTTATTGATTCATCCATCCATCCATCCATCCGTTTGTTTATAGATTCATCCATCCATAGATTTGTTTATAGATTCATCCATCCACCCTTTCATATATAGATGTTGTCTATAGATGTTTTTGTTTATCCATCCATCCTTTTGTTTATAGATTCAACCATCTGTCCGTCTGTCCATCCATCCATCTGTCCATCCATCCAAAACCTGCTTTCTTACTTTTTTTATCCATCTTTTCTAGAAGGAACACCAGATCATTACAGGTGAATAAAAACAAACTTTATAAAACGGTGTAATTTGAGTTTGTTTTCCCACAAATAAAATCCTTATATTTCTGCAGTTTTATTAAAACACAAACCAATGAAATGCAACGACGGTGGTGATTGAAAATTATTAAACAATGCAAACATCACAGACAGAGATGCACCGAGGGCCGATGTGGACAACAGGATGTGGACGTCATCAGTCAAAATGTTGGCTATTTTTATCGAGTTTCAATTGTGGGGGTGGGAAAGTGAGCGTACATATCTGTGTCGTCCAAACGGCATCATGGGAATAAAATAAGACGATAAAAGCAGACTCTTCAAATCCATATAAAATTAGAAACATTTTAGTCATTTCACTGTTTTTACAAATAGAACACGAGGAAGTTGGCAGTGGGCGAGAGAGAGAGAGAGAGAGAGAGAGAGAGGGGGAAGAGGCAAAGAAGGAAAAGGGAGAGAGAGAACGTGAGAAAAAAAGAGGGAAAGATGGATGGAGGAATTAAAATAACTGTAAAAATGGACAGAGGGTGGGTGAGGTGGAAATGGATCCGTGGGGACAGAGTGTGTGTGTGTGTGTGTGTGTGTGTGTGTGTGTGTGTGACCTTTTCAAACACAGCAGCTTTTACAGTCTCAAGTTTGGTTTTTGTTCTGGTTGGACCTCAACGATCTAAAAAGCAGATGGAGGTAAAGAAGAAGAGGAAGAAAAAGAGTGAAAGATGGAAACACCAACAGATATAGATTTGGCAAATGAGTATTTACACCCCCCCCCCCCTCTTATTGTTTTGTCCAAATAAAGCTCGGACATCAATGGTGAAAGAAAAGGCTGAAGTAAAAGTGAGTTTGGCTGAGCTGAAGTCGTTTAACTTTCAAGCCAAGAAATAACTGTTTGAATTTAGTTGAAAGAAAAATTAGAGCTGGTCTAGTTTAGGTAACAACACACCATGCATGTGTTATTCATGGAATTATTATTATTATTGGGGGGGGGGGGGGTGACAGAGCAACATATGTTTGGATGGAATGTGATGAAAATGACAAATATTTAAAATGAGGAATTTGACTGGATTTGAATGAATTATATTCTATTCATTATTTTAACTAATTACAACTTTGTCAAGATCCATATAGATCCATCCATCCATCCATCCATCCATCCATCCATCCATCCATCCATCCATCCATCCATCCATCCATCCATCCATCCATCCATCCATCCATCCATCCATCCATCCATCCATCCATCCATCCATCCATCCATCCATCCATCCATCCATCCATCCATCCATCCATCCATCTGAATTTGACTGGATTTGAATGAATTGTTTGTGTGTGTTTTTTTTGTTTGTTGGTGTGGACATGCTGGGTAAACTAACCTACTAACTAAACTAACTAATATTCAGTCACAGGTTATGTATGTCATCCATTAGTAAAAAATACAATGAGTACAAAACAATCAACCTCATAAACCCTATGATCCCTATGAACCTAATGGGGAGCTTAAGTCTCCGCCCCTTCCAGGAGGCTCATGGGGCCTGAGATCAGAAAATGAATGAATGGTATTCAATGGGAAGTAAAATACTGGTTTGTCATGTGACCTGAATCACACACATGTTGTAGCTCATAATAAATGATAATTATTGATGTGTGTTTCAGCTGTTTCTGTGTGTTGGTTGATTCATTCATGAGTAAAACCTGTTATTAATTTAAACTACACTCCTGGTGAACATGTGACGTCATCACAGACTCCACAGCTGAGTGGAGTGTGACGTCACACCCTCCACTCATTGTAGTCTCTTACTAAACCCACATAAAACCTAACGTCACGTTTGCTTCCATCATAAACAGGTGGTCTGTCTATGACACATCTAATATTTATTATTAACCGCTATCATATGTGAATTTCAAAACACTTGTCAAACGGAATCAGAATTTAGCTTAACTCACTCCATTCACTCCCATTCAAATTTTTTGCAAACTAAGCACCCATGGACCAGAAGTAGAAGGGCGTGACTTAACCTCCCAATGAACTCATGAACCCCATGAAAAAATAATAGTGAATTAAATTAACTTTTAAAATCTGCCAAATGAAACCAGTGAAACTGATCTTGGTCTGATTCCTTTCATCCTATTTTCCAGAACTATTGTCTATAAATCACTTCTTATATCTGACTGAAAAGTTCCTCTGTAGGTTAAAATGTGATTAGATATTTGGTCGAAAAATTATGAAAATACACTTATTTATACATATCCACTTTACATGTCATGACTGTAGAAAATTTATATTTTTTTATATTTTTTTTTACCTTTTATGTTGAATTAACCGGCTGTGGCTCAGTTGGTAGAGTGGGTCGCCCAATGACTGAGAGGTTGGCGGTTTGCGTCCCGGCTCTGGCTGTCCACATGTCGAAGTGTCCTTGGGCAAGACACTGAACCCTGACTTAGGCCCCCAGTAGGACTGACCGTAGACCTTAGAAACCTACTGGTGTATGAGTGTGTGTGTGAATGGGTGAATGAGAGGCTAATGTAAAGCGCTTTGAGCACCATGAAGGTGGAAAAGCACTATATAAATACAGTCCATTTACCATTTAAAACAACTTTTACACAATATTCTAATGTCCCCAGATGGCTGATGTCCACTTGTAAATAAAGTAGAAAACAGAACGAAGGGACTGATGGACGGAGCAGAGACATGAAGGGAGGTGTGATCAGACGTCCTCAGATCTGCTTTACTATCATTTCACAGCCTAAATGTGCAAAGGTCAGCTGTTATTAATGGTACGCCCCGAGGATTCTGTGTGTGTATGTGTGTGTGTATGCAAATGTGTGTGTTGCAACCACACGGTGAGTGCGAAGGCTTGCATGTCACACCTTTCTGCTCTAAATGCCACGCAGTCTGCCATTAGTGTCGTTGCTGGATCGTCCCCATGAGGCTGAAAGCTCAGAGTGTGTCTGCAAATCTGACCCGACGTTCACTCCACAGCCTCGTCCTGAAAAAGACACACCAGGACACGAGGGCTTTCACATCCACATGTAGTGTCTTCAGTCACATCAAAGGAAAAGGAAAAGGAAAAGTAAGGTATAGTAAAAAATAAAAATAAAAAAAAGGAAAGGAAATGTAAGGTAAGGGAAGGTAATATTAATCTACTTTCAGCCAAAACCCACCCAACTTTATGTTATTTTATTTTCTATTATATTTTTGGGTTCCTTGTTGTGCGTCCACATCAGCTGTGCTGGTCTTTAACACTTCTAATGTTGTGGTTTCAGTCAGGATGAGCTGTGAGTGAAGGGGTTAAATGTGAATCCATCACAGCACATCCACTCAAAAGTGGCCTTTAAAACACACACACACACACTTCATGAGTGTCAGGACGATTGTACACGGGATGTGGACGATCAGTGGGCGTTTACTGTCAAACATCACTTTGTGTGTGTGTGTGTGTGTGTGTGTGTGTGTGTGTGTGTGTCTACATGGACATTGTACTTTTAGATTTTTGGAGCCATTTCAAACAAAACCAACTAAAATGTCAGTAATGATACATAAAAGGTTGATAAAGTAAACAAAATAAAAAGATAAATAACCTCCTGAGACCTAGTAGGTATTGAAGTAAACAAACTATTTTGACCATTTAACATTAAATAATTGTCTTAATTGGAAACAACATGATGCAACAGATTTTCCAGATACATTTTTAGTTGATTTTCTAAATAAAGCTGCAAAACTTTTGTCCGTTACAGAAGACAAAAATCCATTGCTGGGTCTTTGGAGGATAAATAAACTAAAATAAATAATGATTTTTTTTTAAATAAATGAATTAAACATGGTTGAAAAAGAGTCTAAAAAAGTAAAAACATATCTATATTTTTACCCCTAATACTTATTTCTTATGATCTCTCTATACATACATTCTTATTTTATATGAGCATCAATATAACAATAATAATAATAATAATAATAATAATAATAATAATAATAATAATAATAATAATAATAATAACAACACACATCCTTATTCCTATATAGGTAAATATAATACTCATTTATAAATTAAATGATCATATCATCATCAGTACAAACAAACAAACAAAACCAATAATACATATAGAATATAAATTCATATATAAAATATATGAATTATATATATATATAAAATTGGAAAAATACACTTTCGCTTTGCACTGGTTTCTCCCATGCTTTATGGGGACTTCTGGGGCACAAAGCTAATTAATGTATTCATATGACCACATCATTTACAAAAATTTGCATATTTCACACAGATTTATATTTGACTACTGGGGACCTACATTTAAATTTAACTCATGGGGACCTGAATTGTGTTTCCCATGGTATCAGAGGTCTCCATGGTGTGATTGTGTAAACATAATGTCCACAGAAAGATAGGAATAAACACACACTCACACACACACAGTGTGTAAAGTAGAAGGGTCCAAATGTCACGTCGTCCCGCTCTCTTGCTTCTTCCAAAAGGACACAAATGCAGCGTAAATGCAGAACCAATGCGCTACGAATGCTGCTCCTCGGCTCCACCTGATGTATTTTTGGCCACGGCCGTGTCCCAGTTGTGTGTTGGAGGCAGGTGAAGAGTGTCTGGTGACAAAATGCCTGGTGTGTAGCCTATTTTCCAGGTTCTGACCTTCCCTGAAGACACCGCTGCGAGGGGAACGAAGATGAATGGGAGCGACGAAGCTGTCCAGTAACAGCCTCAAACAAAGGATAGCACGGCTTTTACACGCTTCTGTTTGTTTCCAGACTTTTCTATGGTAATGAAGAGCGTCAGGTGATGTTCAGGGTCTGGACTTGAACCTGCAAACACAACAAACCACTGTTGCACCAAATGGAAGCCACTCAACCTCCACTCAGGACGCTTCCACTCCACACTGGAGCTCATTCTTCTTCATCTGATGTTTCCTTTTGTTCTTCTGCCATTTGTAGAGTGGAGAAAAAAAAAGAACAAGTGTATTCTTGTCATTTTTAGTCTAAATGATTCAACACACTTAAAATAAATCAAACAGAATCACATTAAGAGGAACTTTTCTGTCTGATACAAGAACTGATTTATAGACAATAATAATAAATGTGAGTTAAGAAACCTGACCAAGATCAGTTTGACTTGTTTCATTGGCAGATGATGATGATGATGATGATGATGATGATGATGATGCTGGTGCTGCTGCTGCTGCTGCTGATGATGATGATGATGATGATGATGATGATGATGATGATGATGATGATGATGATGCTGGTGCTGCTGATGATGATGATGATGATGATGATGATGATGATGATGATGATGATGATGATGCTGGTGCTGATGATGATGATGATGATGATGATGATGATGATGATGATGATGATGATGATGATGACGACTGTTGTTTTACCTCATGTTTGTTTGTCATAAGATAATTCAAAAAGTTATCGACAGATTTTGATGAAACTTTCAGAGATGATTGATAAAGTGTCAAGGAAGACACCATTACATTTTGAGCTCTAAAGGTCAAAGGCCAAGGTCACAGTGAAGGTCAACAGCTAAAACACATCAGTGGTGATATCTCAGAACCCAGACCAGATAGTATCAGGTGTTTTTTTTTTACTCACTTCATCTGACCTTCTGACCTCAGATGAGATAACACCCATAGACTCCATGACGTCATATGACGTAAAGCCAATGGTTTATTTGCTAAACTTATGACCTTTACCTTAAAGCAGGTCTTGTGCTTCATATTTAACATTAGATCTAACGTGACATTTGGTCGTCGTGCGACGTCACATAACGTCAGAGTGACGTCATACGTGGTCGAATATTGAAATGGACATATGTGAAAAACAGGACCCAGGATTTCTGTGATTTTTTTAAACCCTCTAAGGGATTGTTAATGAACGATAAAAATGAAAATGAATAAATACATACATTTGGAATTTAAAAAAATTATAAGAATAATTAAAAATGCTATATATATTATGAATATGGGCGGCACGGTGGTGCAGTGGTTAGCACGGTGGTGCAGTGGTTAGCACGGTGGTGCAGTGGTTAGCACGGTGGTGCAGTGGTTAGCACGGTGGTGCAGTGGTTAGCACGGTGGTGCAGTGGTTAGCACGGTGGTGCAGTGGTTAGCACGGTGGTGCAGTGGTTAGCACTCGTGCCTCACAGCAAGAAGGACCCTGGTTCGAATCCTGTACCAGACCTTTCTGTGTGGAGTTTGCATGTCCTCCCCGTGTCCGCGTGGGTTCTCCCCGGGCACTCCGGTTTCCTCCCACCATCCAAACACATGCACTGATAGGTTAATTGGTTAATCTAAAATTGTCCATAGGTGTGAATGTGAGAGTGTTTGTCTATATATGTTCAGCCCTGCGATGAACTGGCGTCTCATACAGGGTGTACCCCGCCTTCGCCCATTGTAGCTGGATTAGGCCCCAGTGACCCCCGCGACCCTAGTGAGGATAAAGCGGGTTCAGGTAATGAATGAATGTTTTATGAATATGAATAAAGCAAAGATAAATAAATACATCTTAAATCTTAAAAAAACAAATCTTGAATTACACGAAAAACAAAAATATCTTGATCCAAGTAAATTAAAGAAAGAAAGAAAGAAAGAAAGAAAGACTCAAAACAAAAATCAAACCATCATCATGTCTGAATTTGAATAAATAAAAAAACATCAGTACTCTTTAACATTGATACAGGATGAAATAAAATATAACAACATATTGTGGAACAAATATTTCCTTTCATTCTTCCATAAGAGACGGTAAAAGGTTCCTGTTTCTTTTAACATGAACTTCTATTTATTAAGTCTGTTTTGAAGGCGTCCTATAATAATACACTGTGTCTTCTGTGAATTCTAACACATTTTGTCATCGTTTTCTCATGTGTCACATTCCGGCGGCGTCTGAGCATGTGCAGATGACACTGTGTTACTGCACGCTGAAGACGTTAATGTGTTTAAACTAGTTGTAATGTCGACATTCAGGATGGAAACCAGTACGGACTTCCTGTTGGCCAGATGATTAAAAGGTGTTTGGAGCCTTTTTACCAAAATTCACCGGTGCCCCCTGGTGTTCAAATGGCATGTGCTCAAAAAAGGCTAATTTTGGACCATCTTCAAATGGTTTTGTATCATTTTTTACATGACTCTGCATATATCCAGAAGTGTTTCAAGTCTTTTCCCCAAAATTCACTGGCGCCCCCTGGTGTTCTAATGGTAAGGCTATTGGGGATTCCATAGAGCGCCTCCATTTTGACGGTGCTAATGCTAACTACTGAACCACCAGTAACATTAGTCTCCTCCAGAAATGGCAAGAAACCAACAATGTCTGAGTGTTGTTGTACAGTCGGACTTGCTAAGGGAACATCCTTATGTCGAATCTAAAAAAAAAACAACACAGAGAAACAAGTGGCTGTTTGTAATTAACAGGTAAAACACTGATGTCAGTGTTTTAACACATCACATGTGGCTTTGCAGTCTTCATTTTAGATCAGGTAAGTTGTACTCCTCAAAGTAATTAAATGAGTTCTCTGCAAATATAGTTTGGCGTCGGAGTAAAATGCATGAATTTCCTGTTATCAAAGAAATCCAGCAGGTTTGAGTGCACTAGCAAACATTAGCATTAGCCTGATCCAGTCTAGTCAGTAGTGAAAGGAACCTTGGAACTGAGTGGACAAACTACTACTGACATATGGACAATTACCTCGTTATGATTGGACCTAAAAAGTACTAAAGTATATTATTTTAAACTTCATTATTGAAATGGAAAACCTATTTAGCATTGATGTCTTTAAAGTGTATTGCTGTGAAAATTTAAGCTAAACTAGGGATAGATTTTTAAAAACAAAAACAAACAAAAAAAGTACTCTGAGAGCGTAGACCCCCGACAAGGTACACACCCCACCCCCTAAATCTAATCATTTCCAGACCTCCCCATGACAAACCTACCTGTAAATGTCATCATAATCCGTCCATAAGTTTTTGACTTATCTTCTACACAATCCAAATCAACCAACGCCGGCAAAAACATAACCTCTAAGATTTGACTAAACACAGTTACTTGATCTAAGAATAATCTAAAACTAAATTAGGAATTTCGGTGGCTGACTACATGCAGGGTGAGGGAGGGTAGACCGTCACTATGACAGACACACCAGGAGGGGTCACATGGGCAGGACTCCCCTACAGCAGGCAGGGACAAACCATCCCCAAAGGGCCGGTGTGGCTGCAGGTTTTTATTCCAACTAAGCAGCATCACATCAGACTTGATTCAATTAATCAACTGATCTCAGTCTTCAGAGTTGATTTGTCAAAATGTGAACTTTTGTTTGGAGCAAAAACCTGCAGCCACACCGGCCCTTTGGGGATGGTTTGCCCCTGCCTGCCCTATAGTATGTGCCCCAAAAAGGCAAATTTTGGACCATCTTCAAATCTGATGAAAAAATTTGTTGTAGATAATTTTTTACACCCATCTGCATGTATGCAAAAGTGTTTCAAGATGTTTACATGTGGCAGCTGTACAGATATGTGATGTCATTATGACAGGCTCCACCCCCGTGGGTTCAGAGACGCTAACATGATCTAGTACGTATTTACTGGACACACACACACACACAATCTGCAATAAATTATATGTTAAGTCTTAACATTTACAAAAACATTTTTCCCCCAGTTATTTACATCTTTATTGTTTGTAAATCTTTTTTTTTTCATAATGTAATGTTTTTATGGATTTTTTTTTTTTTACTAAAACAAACAAAAAAAAGAGTTATTAATTAATTATATATATATATATATATATATATATATATATATATATATATATATATATATATATATATATATATATATATATATATATATATATATATACTGATCATGGGTGCTGAACGTAAATGGAAAAAATACAATTAAATTAATATAAAACTGTTATATTTAATTAATGAGTCACAGAAAATGAATGAATCCAATTGAAGTCTGATATTTACTGACATCTAGTGGTCAAGTTACACATTATAACTAAACCAATGCCTTTATAATAGTCTCTATGTTGATATTATACTTCATAAGTGTATTTTATTCACTTTTTTAGTGTCTTGAGGTTTAAATGGAACCTGGTACATGGCCATGGAAGGATCTTAAAACCAGAAGAGGGGGAAAAATAACTCTTAAAGATCCAAACGTGCACCTGAGTTTATGTTCAGTTAATATTTTTGCTAAAAAAAAATATATATTTTCTTTAGTTTTCTCTGTTTCTGATTTAATAACCATTAACTTCAATCTGAGGTTTTATGAAAATGTACATGATTAAACATTTAAATATAAGAGAACACATGATTTTCACAGGAGAAAAAACTAAATACAGAAAATAAAATCACGAGATGAGAAAATATGGAGGGAAATTAATTTGGAAACTGACACAAATGTCCTTCTGGGTTAAAGCTGGTGATTTAGGTGTTATTTCATATTAAACAAATTCAATTAAATGTATTGAAATCAAAGAAAAAAAATATTACCCATAACACATCTGCAAGTGTTTGTTGCAACTTTAAAGTTGAAAGTTTCCTGTGGTTGTTGCTGTGGACATCTGATGCCCTCTAGTGGCCTGAGTGGGAATTTACACCACATGGTACTAAACTATTCAGAACAAAAGTCCAAAACATTTAAAACTAGAAAAGCACCCAGACAACACACCTCCGCCAAGGCAGACCTCCCCATACGCTCCAGAACCGGGGGGGGTGGGGTGGGGGGGGGGTAACTTTTGTTTTACGACTTGATTAAAAGCTGTAGTAAAAAAAAAAGTTGTATTTGCATTTTTAAGAGCAAAGTCCCCACACACCTTCACTGCCCACAATACAAAAAACTGTCACAGACACGATGTATTTTGTTTTGAATGTGTGAACCTATCAAATTAATTGTTTATCATTACATGATCCATCAGTGTCGGTACCTGCTAAACCACTGATGCTTCTACACAAATGAAGAGATAAAAATCCATAGCTGTTTTTTCCCCAAATAACCAGAGAAAACAGAATGTTCATTAAACTACAGCTTCTGTGACACTGGTCCCAACAGACCCGGAGAGTCCACCTCCATCCTCCTCTACTCAAAGTCCACCACGGACCCCCCACCACCCTGACAGCCCACAGCTAGCTGCTCTCCTCCGGCTGCTTCAATAAGCTCCAGAGTCACTGCTGTATAAACAAAAGCTTTAATAACAAAGAACAGAGCCTCTCATCATTCATGGTTAAGTAAGGGTTAATGTATTACACATGTGTTACTATCAGAAAAATATTTCCCAACGGGGCCGAACAGCACCCTGACGCTGAAGGCATCTTGTTCCGCCCCATAGGGGAATATTTTTCTATAGTAGCACGTGGGCAATACATAATGTATCGCCCGCTTATTCTACGGGTTATTACAGCTTATTAGTGCTATAACAGATTGGATAAAATAGCTGTTCCAAAGTAGTGAATATTTACTTTAAAGTGGCCGAACTACCTGCGGAGTGATATGGTAACGGGAATCTCAAGTGACAAAACTCGTGTCCATGGGCAGCGGGCGCTGAAGACTGGGAACATCCATTCAAAGTAAACGGGAACTTTAACAACGTTCTAGAAGGCCATAGAATAATGTAATATAATGTAAGTTGTTCTGTCGGTAACTTTTGCGCAGCTGTGCTTGTTTTGTTGTTGGTACGTGTTGGGTACCCCCAGCACACACACGGTCCTGTGGTCTATGAGTGTTTCTGACATAGATACAAAATGGCCGAGAGAGGAACCTCACATGCGGACCCACGAGCCACCTTCCATGCCTGGTCCAGGAATGGAAGGACCCGGTCCTTGGGGTCCAGGTTCTAACGTGGCCCGTCCGGAGACGCGTCTCATGCGCTCAGTTTGAACTCACGCCGGCCGGACTGAACCGGACCCCGGTCCCGGTCACTGCTGTACCATACCCTCACACATGGGCATCACCACATACACTGCGCCATCAGAGAAAACTGATGATTTTAAATGTTTATGCGATTTGAGGATTATTTATGTTATTCGCGTGGGAATGAGGGTCACTCAAGATGTAAAAAAAGTAAAAACAAATACACAAAATAAAAATAAACTTTTTCAACACTTGAGATGTAAAAAAAAAAAAGTAAAAAAACAAATACACACGAACAAAGATCCAAATTATTGTCAACACTTGAGATTTTAAAAGAGCAGAACAATCAGACAGTTGTAGATTCAGTTTATTTGATCCATTGATGCGACTGCAGGAAAACAGAATAAAAACCAGTAGAAACACACACACACACACACACACACACATAAATTAAACAGCTGAATTGGCTGAGGATCAGAACAAAAGAATAATAAAACTTAACCATTGAAAAGACTGAAAAACACAAACACTGGTGGTTGTTACTGTTTGTTTTGTTGATGGTCTTCATCATCTTCATCACCTGCTTCTTCATGGTACCATGGTCTGTGTTTGGGTTCTAATCTGGACCAGATGGATCCAGGTAAAATAAGACCAGTGTGTTTCAAACATGGGACAGTGGGTTCCAGGGGTCAGCTGAGTGGACGTTTGTTATTTACAGTCAAAGGTCAAACATTTAGAGGGAAAAAATAAACTGCTTTAATACAGGGTCAGGTACCACATTCACCTAAATTTGATCTGAATTGGGCCGAACCAGTGAAATAGTAACACAGCGCCGGCGCTGTAGGGGTGTGAATACGTACAAATCTGAACTCCTTCCAGAGTGGGGCGTATTAAAGACACGGCAGGTCGTGTCTCCGTCTGAACAGCATGTTGCATGCGTCTTTACGTCACATACAGTTCATACGCTGAGCAGGTGAAGCCACAAACATGTGGGACAACCTGGATCCCACAGATCTTCCAGCAGACCAAGCATTAGCATTAGCATTAGCAGCTCTAGTAAATGTACAGACATTACACACATACCATAGCTGAACAGAGACGGGTGGACAATTACTCACATCTAAAACATAAAGGGACATATGGGCGGGTCTATCACAGTACTACCTTGCGGCCTGGCAGGACTATCCAATCATATTTCGCCTACTGTTGTGTCTTTGTATAAACAAGGATTTCCTCCTGAATACACTCGTCTAAACGCAGATGAAAAAGTGAAGACATGACGCTACTTTTGCATCTTCTGTTTTCACCGTGACCGTATAAATGCAGCCTGAGATAAGATGCTGAAGAGACCCGAACAAGGGAAGGAGTGGAGTCATTGGATAAATAATGGATCACAAAGGAACAGAATCGAGGACAGCCGTACACAGCTGCATGTTGACTTCACTGAGAAACAAAACCTCTGTCAGTACAGACTCATTTTTAATTAGTTGTTGTTTTATTTAGTTGTAACTGGTCTCAGCATTTCTCCAAACTTTGGAGCAGAAACAGTTTTCCACACTTCGTATCTATTTTCCACAGCCTTGTGACGTGTCCACAGCCTCCCCCATTGTTGGAAACCCATCTTTATAGAAAACTCCTATAAACTAGTACACCTGGTGGCAGAACACTGTACATGTTTGCAGGAGCAAAACTGAGTTATGTTTCACATCAAGGTGACGTGTTGTTCTCCTGCAGTTACATGGTCACCTTGTAGATACGGCAGGTGTACATAGAAAGTGATTTTAAAAAGACCCCCCTATACTACATGTGAGTTCATGGCTCTCTTCTGACTGTGTCTGTCCAGCTGTAAAACCTTCAAAGTCACAAACTGCAACAAGCACTCGATGAGGGTTTGACGAGACATTTCATGAACCCAGGCAGCAGCACAGATAAGCAACAGGGAAGAGGAATGAGACTGTTCTCTTCGCTGGTCAGAGGAGTTAATTTTTTTAACGTATTGACCCGATGACCCCTGACCTCTTGGGTCAAAAATAGGTCAAAATCTATACACACAAGATGCAGAACCGAGATACCAGCATTTTTGGTGCTCATTGGAAGTTGAATAGCTAAAAACTTATATCCAAAATTCAATTTGGACCTTTATTGTGACCTTGACCTTTGACCCTGAGTCTTCAAAATTGTCCTTCAAGGTTCTGATATCAATTCACATCAACAGTAAGAGCAAAACGAAGCTATATGTAAAACTGAGTATACAGGAATTAAAAGAAAATTCCTGATTTGCCCTATCTCTGATCTTTGCCAAAACACATTTTGGTGACCTTGACCTTTGACCTACATTCAACAAAATGTAATGGGATCTATTTTGGGCCGCCTCGTACCTTTCCTGAAAGTTTCATGGAAATTGATCCAGTAGTTTTTGCGTAAAGTTGCTAACAAACAAAAATAAAAACAGTACCCCTTGTTTCCCCTGAAGTCACAGACGTGTGATGGAGACGCTGGTACGGACACAGTTACAGACTGAACGAATCCATGGGGGACGGTGGGACAGTCTCAACTAGTCCAGGTTCAGGTCTCACAGCTCCGTCTTCTGTCCGCTCAGAGGCACCTGCGCTTGGATGTCCTGGTCGGCTGAAGCCCCGCCCCCTTCCACGGTCTCCACTGGGGCTTTACTCTTTTTCTTCTTCTTCACTTTCTTTTCTTTCTTCTTCTTCTCCGTCTTGTCTGCGTCTCCTCGCTCCTCGCTCTTCCCTTTGCCTTTCTTCTTGCTCGTCTTCTTCTTCTTGTCTTCTGCCAAGGACGCCTGGTCCCCCTTCTTTCTCGCCGTCCACTCCTCCTTCAGACAATCTGGAAAATGAAAGGAAGAGGAGGAGGAGGAGGAGGAGGAGGAAGATGAAGAGGAGGAAAGCACCAAAACAGGAATAAAAGAAAGAATGGATAAAAATGACACATTATGATGTCGAGTCAAGAAATAAAAGAAGAAAAGTGATCGACTGATGTTTTTCTTTGGAGCCGATATCGATTTTTTTCTTTTTTTTTTTATTTAGCAGCTGATATTTCTAAGCCCACATTTGGAGCCGATACTGATTAACAGAGAGAGAATAAGACCCACAATGCAACAGGTGCGTTACCTGTGTCCTGTCCTCTGAGGACATGCTTCTCACACAGGTACATAGTCAGGTCCTCCTTCTGGTCTCCTTTGTACCAGTCCTCAATCACGTCCTCATATCGCTCTACCAGCACATCACACTGACGCACAAACACAACAACAAAAAAAAACACAAAACACATGAACAGCAGCAAACTGATTTCAATTATAGCTTTATTGCTTAAAACCCTTTCATACCAAATTACAACCAATTAAATAAATGCTGTAACATAAAAATAAAAATATAGTCACCTGTGGAAAGGACAGGGCTGAAATTATTGAAAGGCTTTTAACATTTTATATTATATGTTGGTTTAATGGCTTGTTCAGTTCAATTTATGTCAAATATGCAACAACCCCCCCCCCCCCCCCCAACACACACACACACACACATTAGATCCATCCAGATTGTAAGTGTCGTAACTCCTCTGTTAAACTGATCTACAACTTTTTATAAAGTATCTGCTTCAGTCATTAAATGTTGATTATTTGACTCATATTTGCTAATATTCTTGATTGTTTAGTTCGATATATTAAAATCACTGCTCTACAATTTTTTTAGAAAGTATCTGCTTCCAACATTAAATGTAATAAATCTTACACATTTTAATCAGATGAATCATAAAACAAATGTTAGTTGATGTTTTTAATATATATGATGGTGTGTTATTCCACATATTTGCTGGTTTATGTTCATGTATATAATAGATTATAAATATTCCACCTGAAAGAACCTGTAAAGTGAATGGATCATAATGTGCAGACAGTGTTTGGAAGTAGATCTGACACTAATATTCCTTTGGACTAAAATTCTCTGTCATTCTAAAAATGTCACATATATATAATATCACTAACACACATGTGGTAAAACTTCATTTGTTTTTTGGGTTTTTTTTTTTAGAAGCATTTTATTTGCAGACTAGTTTTGTTTTCCGGGTTTTCCAGAATGCATGGGAACCCTGTCTAAAACCAATCATCTGGTGAAGCAGCAATGCCTTGTGGGAAATAAGAAAACCAAAGTCTCTCTCACCTGTTTCTTGAGGTCGGCCACCTCTGCAGACGTCTCGTTCCACAGCTCGTATGGAATATCCATCACCACGTTCACCCCTTTATTCACCAAACCGTGAAGGGTGGAGAACGTCTCTGACATGCCCTGTGGAGACACAGACGGGTGACGCTGCCGCACACAAACAGGAGACTCTTCCTGAGGGAACCGTGATTTAAGAACAAGCAGAGTTCCCACTGCTTCCCTGAAATGATTTTCCAAGACGATGTCAGTCACTTTTTGAGTCAAGTTGCTAACAGACAAACTCCTTGGCGTTCTTCAGAAAAAAAAAAGTGTAATTATAACAATGTTCTGTGTCAACTTATCATCAGGGATGTTCCGATCCGATATTGATATCGGAAATCAGTCTGATATCAGCCAAAAAAGTGAATATCGTTTTTTATCGCACTGAATCTAAAAACTCTGATATAAAGCTCCGATATAAGCGGTCCATTTACCGCTGCAGCACTTCTATAATAGATGACTCTGGTTTGACCACACTCTAACACAGTAGGTGGCGGTAATGTCCCTTAATTAACGATGGTGCCGGCAGCAGAAGAAGAACCTGCAGTAAAGTGTAGTGATGTCGGCTGTGTGGAAGTATTTTACCGTAAACTCGGACAAAGACGTTGCAGCTAAATACAACATTTGTCAGGCGCAAGTGTCCCGTGGAGGGACAGAACTGGGAAGGTTCAATACAAGCAACCTCATCACACATTTGAAAAAACACCACAAAAAAGAACATGAGAATTGTCGCGAGAGCAGCAAGGCAAACAACAAACCTCGCTTCAGCAACCCACGCTGGCCCCGCCCACAGTTGTTTCCAACAAATGCTGACTGTAAAAAAAATAACTGGAGTGAACTTGAATTGTTTGCACTTTAAAATTTAATTTATTCTATTCAATTGTATAATGATGTTGGTAACCAGTGGGTATTTTGCACTTTAAATATAACATTTTGTTTTTGTTTTTTGGATTTATTGAGGTAATACTCTTATGTTGAAGGTTAAAATTTATGTAACCAATTGGTTAAAAATAAATGGGTCAGTTTTTCCTATACAGTAGGTATAGGACTATTGTTTACTGTTATGTCACTACAACATCAGTAACATCACTTTATCTTTTCTAACGTTCCACACAACAAAATAAGGAATAAATATATGTATGATTCGTGCCTATATCGTATCGTATTGATATCGGTATCGGCCAATACTCAAGGCTACAATATCGGTATCGTATCGGAAGTGAAAAAGTCGTATCGCGACATCCCTACTTCTCATTAGTCCATGTGCATTATGGATCAGATCTACGAAGATGCTGAACACTTAGTAACAGTAGCAGAAAACTGATCAAAATGTACTGACATTTGTTTAGACATATTCATTTGTTTATATTTCTTCAGGTTTTTCCACATTTTATGGTTACAGGAAAGTTTGTAAATGTAAAACATTTTCATAATTTGATGTTATTTTCTGTGCTGAAACAAAGACACAAATTTGAAGTTATTATTTTTAGGTAGAATGTAATATTTTCCACATCAAACTGAGAAGAAAATATGGCATTATTATTTTTCGTAGGTTATTCTGTCATTGGTGTGGATGTGGAACCGGAACTAAAATGAGGTCCACAGCCTTGTCTGTAGAATTGTTGCACTTTGCAAATTCACCACATGGGCTGCATTGGAACCTTTGGTAGTTGGAGACCCCTGCACTAAACCATTCCCTCTCATTGTTTGGAGGTTTTCTTTGCTGCAGTTGAAAGTCACATGTATCCAGATTGTTTCTGGTTATTACTCAGACATTGGATGTGTTGTCTCAAGTCCTATTTTGACAGGACCCCCCCGCCCCCTGAAAGACACAAATGTGATTTTCAGTAAAACACTCAAGAACAATTTTGTTTCATCTCAGTTTGGACTCACAAGGTCACAAAGCAGGAGTTTTCAGGATAACATAACCGTTTCCAGAACATGTGACTTTTTTTCCCTTCATTTTCCATGTGTTTTCCATGGTCAATCATTCTCCAGGTATTCCAGGATGTGTGGGAACCCTGACAAAGCCTCTGTAACAAACTCCAGTCAGAATGAAGTGCACATATGCATCAGAGGAGGAGCAGGACTTCAGAAACAGATGTGAAGCTCCATTCAGCAGCTGGAAGCCACAGTGGGCGGAGTCAGATGCTAACACACAAACACACACTGACCTTAGCGAAGCGGTTACTGCCGGACCTCTCCTTGTGTAGATTGTACTCCAGCAGCCGCTGACACACGTTCTCAACAACCTCAATGAAGCGCAGGTCTCTGTGGAGAAAAAAAACACGATATGTTCAAGTCCTGTTGAAGCACAGATTTAATACGTTATGTTATGTTTTACCTCGTGTTTTTTTGAGATAACGCAAAAAGTTATAGCTTTTGATTAAACTTTCAGAGACGATTGATTATGCGTCAAGGAAGAAACCATTAAATTTTGAGCTCTAAAGGTCAAAGGTCAAGGTTAACAGCTAAAACACATAAGTGGTGATATCTCAGAATCCAGACCCAATAGTATCAATATTATCACTTCATCTGACCTTCAGACATCAGATGAGATAACACCGATAGGCTTGATGATGTTACGTTTTGACGTCATATGACGCAAAGCCAATGGTTTATTTGCAAAACTTATGACCTTTACCTTAAAGCAGGTTATTGACATATTTAGTTAAATCAGACAATATCTTGTGCTTCATATTTAACATTAGATCTAACATGTGACATTTGGTCGTTGTGCGACGTCACATAACGTCAGAGTGACGTCATACGTGGTCGAATATTGAAATGGACATATGTGACCCACCACCACTAAACCAGGCATAAGTGTGTGTAAATCCAAACTGGGTTATCTGTGTAGCTTGGTAGAGTGGAAACTAAGGTTTAAGATGGTGAAAAAATTATGTTTCTATCACAAGTAGAACCAAAGTTATGGTCATTTTAATATCCACATTTGGACATATTTTGCAATTTGCATATTTTTAGATATTGTCCGTTAAAGTTTTGGACTGTTTAGGGGTAGGAAGTCCTTAGCAATGCATAATAATTCGTATCCGATTGACACAAATTGTTGACAGATGTTAAAGGACACTCTGATGGACATGTCACAGAAGTTTTATATATTATAATAATAGGACAGAAGTGTGACGTATTATAATCATTTGGCTTACACCATTGGACAGAACATTCAATATAAGCTTTTACCTCGTACCAAACACTTGGGTGTTTACCCACGGAACGGAGATCGGTTTGTTCGGCGAAAAGAGGTGGAAGTCGTCTTTGTCTTTGCTCAGCAATACCTGAACTTTTGTCGCCGCTTAAATAATTGACTCAATAAACACCTTTATTGATTGGATTTCAATGTAATGACCACAGGAACTGAACATAGAGGTGTTAAGGTACCGTTTTTTGATAAGGTGTAAACACAAATAACAAATCGCCTTCCAGCCTAAATTTGGCTGTAGCTCTGAACGGCTCAGCGCGACTTATGCCTGGTTTCGTGGTGGCGGGTCATATATGTGAAAAACAGGACCCAGGATTTCTGTGATTTTTTAAAACCCTCTAAGGGATTGTTAATGACTGACAAAATAAATCGTTAGTGAACACAGAACACTTGTTTACAAATAAGTTACAAACATCCAGATCCAAACCTTGGCAGACTGGTGCTGCTTTGTGGAGGCATGTAGTATACACTCGCAGCAACTGAACAAAACAAGGGGTGGTCCAATAATTTTTTCTGTAACTGCAAAAGTTCCTCCACAGGAAGTGAAAGTGACCGTGTTCCGCTCCATCGGATCATGGTTACATTCAGGTTCCTCTAAAAACAAATGCAGTGTTCTGTCACCGCTGCTGTGTGACTGTACGGTGCAAAGACACTCACGACTTGACGTATTTGATGGGCGGTGCTCCCTTCCCATCCAGGTGGTAGTTTGTGCCGATGACTTCTTTTGTTTTCCCCGTTTCATCAAAGGCTGACTTCATCTCGATGCTCACAAATTTACAGACTGAAGAGAGAAAGAAAAGACATCAAACTGTGGGTGAAATGGGCTGGAGCTACAGAAACAAACAAAGGACGATAACAGCCTGAGCTACAGACTTATGAAGTATTTTTAGCTCTGAGTAGAGCTGGGAGACGAGGCCATCAAATGCCATGGACCGAAGACAAAACAAGATTGAACAAGTATTCAGAAAACGCTTAATCTCGCCCCTCTTTTGTGCCAATCCCAAGATTCTATGACTACCCGTCCTTGAAGTAGAGACAATAATGGGATTTGGACCTTTCTGCTCAATGCAACCTTAACCTTTGACCTTTTCAAATATTGATAATTTTTAAAATATGTATATATGCTTCAGTGCGTGTAATATTCTGATAATATAACCAGTATTTATTAAGTTATAGTGTGATATGTCTATGCTTGACACACACAAACAGTGTTACACAAGTTAATTTTGCGACATGTCACCTTTGACCTCCAGAGATCTCAAAAACTATTGGTCATAGGGGATAACCCCAATTATGAGAATTGTGGAAATACTCATTCCACATCGTTTGGTACCAATCTGAAAGTTCTGTGACTTGAGTTATAACCAATAATGTAATTTTGACCCTGACCTTTGACCTTTACTCAAATGGATCATTGCAATTGATGTGCATTAGCTATATGTATATGCCCATGGAATTTCATGGTGATATCTCAAGTATTCATTGAGTTATAGCATGACACGCCTCTGCAGATATACACATACACAAGGTGATTACATTAATCTCACCCAAAATTTGTTGGGCGCGATTAAAAGTATGAAAACTACGGCCATGTACAACTCTGGAAAAAAATAAGAGACCACTGTAAAATGATCACTTTATCCAATTTTTATTATTATTATTATTTTTAACCACTTACGGGTATGTAAAATGAACTTTTTTTAAATTCTTTAAACTGCCAACATTTCTCCCATGTTTCAAATACAAATTGTGAGGTAGTGAACCTTCTCTAAAGGAACTCAAAAGCAGCCGGCCAGTAATGACAAAGCAATGAAAAAAAATCTGATTTAATAAATATGCACTTCTTTCCCTGCCACGATTTACTGACAGGTGAAGGAAAAGGGGGAAAAAGAAGAACAAAAGAGGGAGATAAAACAAGAAAGAGAAAAAAACAGAGGAAAAAAGGATTAAAAGAAGATAAAAAATAAAAGGGGGAGAACGCAAAAAAAGAAAGAAAAATATCTAGTATTATATTTTCATTTGTTTTTAGAAGGACATTTTTTCCAGTGTAGACAGAAAGTCAGAAGTAGCTACAATTTTCCGTTAAACACCTGTAAGGGAAGACATGTTTACTGTGTTTCAATTGCACCATTTTTTAAAATATTATTATGAGTAGTAGTAGTAGTATGATTATGAATACTAAACTGTCCTCCACCTGACATTATACAGTTGATTACGTATCAACACAGTGTTCAGCTGCTGCTACCATTAGTTTATTTGAGGACACTTGGTCTTCGTGTGTAAACATTTGATAAAGTCCAGATGAACCTGCAGACTAGTACCGCAGTAACACACACCTGATGTTCGTGAACTTGTTTGTTTTCTTTCAGGACATTGAACACAACGTGAAGCTAAGACGTTGAACACAACATCATGCTAGTCGCCTCCATACCTTCACATTTGTTCGGCAGATGAACCCAGTCGTCATCTCCATCTTTGGCTCCTACAACCGCAGGAAACAGCGCCACAAGTGTCACATATGCCACCAAGAACATTTTGTCTGCTTTGTGTGTCTTTAAACGAATGATAAATGTTATGAATTCCATTTTAATAGTCCGTAAAATTATCCATTTGCTCTGTTTTCACACCTTCCTCGGGTTCGAGTGCTATATCTATTACGTCTACTTCCGCCTTGGGAAAGACTCACGTTGGTGTTTGGACCAATCAGAGAGGGAGAAGTGGCAACAGCTTGACCAATCACAAGGAGAGGGGAAAAACCAAAGAGGTTTAACAAGAGAAGATGTATCACTCCGTTCCGATACAAATAAAATACAATTGAAGACAAATGAATACAATACATATCTAATCCCATCAATAAGACCCTATTTGCAGTAAATAAAATAAAATGTAACATTGCCTTTTTAAGGGGAAACATTCCACAACTGCAAATAGTATAGCTTTTTCGATTTTTATTTTTACATTTAAAACAACTATTTTCCACTCGTGTGTTTTTTGTGCTTCACTGCTGTAGTGTGAAGAAACATCAGTCTAACATCTGTGACGGTTTCGCAATTACTTCCATCCCATGTGAGAGTGATCGTTCTTCATAGACGATCTTTGGACTCTATCTGCTCTGTAGTTTTGTAATCTCACAGTTGAACCAGCAGAGGGAGCCATATACATGTTTAAAACTGTTCAAATCAGTTCAAATAGGACACTCAACTACAGATGTGTCTGTGTTTGTCTGTGATTGGCCGTGACTCTTAACCTTTGACCTTTAAGACGAGTTCACATGTCTGATGTGTGTTTTTTGTCTGAACACTAGTTCCTCTTTTGCGTTGCCTGCTCCGTCTGCTGTTGCTGTTGTTGTGATATGCAAAAAGTGCTGATGCATACATTGACATTCAGTTGGTTCAGGGTCAGTGGACATAATTATTTTGCCAATAGTCTTGGAGCAGCTGCATATTCCATCTACACAGGTCAAAGTAATAATGGCAAGGGCAAAGCAGACAAAGGGAAGCAGTTTAAAACATGGGGCAATAAACCCAGGGATGCATATTCAGCAACAGCATGTGTAACCGGCTCCATTACATTATAGAGTTTATTAAAGGGGTACAGTTGTATTCTATGAACACAGTCCTTACTGGAATGCATTACAGTAAGGACCACAGTCTTATGAGTATGAGTTTTATCTTTCCATCCATGTTCCATACAGTACATTTATATTGGCTTCTGTCAAAGTCCAACCAGAGATGAGGTTCTACATAAATCAGGGGGTTTGACTCATTTTAATTCAGGGCCATATTCAGCCTAACATGATCAGCAAAATAACATAAACCAGGCATAACAAAACCTACCCTTCGCAAACATTTTATCTCTTCACAGACGTCTCCCTCTTTCAAGGTTGCTTGAGGTCATGGTGCCATTTTGGAGCCTACATGTAAAATGGACTAGTATAACAGAAAACTGAGTGAGGATAAAGACTTAGTTACTCTGATTGACAGATAGGAAACCTGACATGGGCTTCAAAATATCATAATGACCTTTGACCTCGAGTGACATTGAAAGTTCAAAATAAAGGTCACATAATTCACCAAAAAGAGTGGTGATAAGTACTCAGTTACTATTGTTAACAGATAGGAAACTACATGTCGGCTCAAAAATGGGATCATGACCTTTGACCTTGAGCAATCCTGTAAGATCAAACCCATAGTCTCATATTTTGAGAGGTGTCCATTCAGGGATACAATGTTTGCAAGGGGGTGGGGTTTGTTGTGCCTTGTTCAAATGGTGTCACATCATGGCAAAAGTTATGTTCTGTACATTTTACAATTAGAGCTACATTTATTTTCCATAAAAAGTGGCATTGATGTATTTTTGTTTAATTTTATTAAATTTTTTGCATTAATTTATGACCCATATCTGGTTTTGATGATGGCTCAGACCAGTCTCTTCAATCACATCCCACAGATTCAGGTCTGGACTGCTGCCTGAACATGAGTCACAATCTAATCTATTTATCATTTTTGGAATATGTGTGTCTTCAGAGAAGTTATGATGTGTGTTTAAATATGAGAAGGAAAAGATAATGTCTCATTAAAACATGTCAACACTCATGTTTAGTTTCCTTTTTTTTTTAATAAAGAATGTATGTTCTGTAGTAGATATGTGTGGAGTTCACACTGGAAAAAAATCTAATTCTGAACAAGTGCATTTTTCTCATTTCTAGTCCAAATATCTCATCACACATAAAACTAGAAAAAACACTGTGAGAGCGCAGACCTCTGCCAAGGTAGGACCCACCCCCTCGCCAGAACTACTATTATTTATTTATTCATTGATGTATTTATTTATTAAACTGCATTTTAGTTTATTTTAACTAAGTTAATTTATTTTGAAAATATGTATGAGCTTGTGTTAATTTTGTTCCTTATTTTGTTTTATATTTCTACATTTAATATTGAATTTTATTATTTTTCTTCACTTTTGTGCCATTTGTGTCTTATTTTGTTGATGGTACTTATTATTTTGTTGGTTTCTAATACATTTTTGGATGTTATTGTCCATCATATTACCTATTACCTATTGTTACCTGTTACAGAGAGAGCGCACGAGCGAGAGAGAGTGAGTGAGAGAGAAAGAGAGAGAGAGCAGTGTTTCACAGTAAGATCAGAGTGTTTCTCAGTAGTTCAATAATAGTCAGCTCTTTGTGAGAGGTGCTTCAGTTACTGCTGCCTTACAAAAGGACACACACACACACACACACACACACACACACACACACAGGTTTGCATGTCTCATGAGGACCTTTTTTTTAAAAAAATCAGGAATAATAATAGATATAAAAAAAAAACTAACAACCATCTTCTTTTTAAAATGAATAAACAAATATATATATTAAATACTTTAAGAAATAAAATTAATAAAATTTGATTAAATAATATTAAAAATAATAATGCATTTTTAAATAGTAAACACCTTTAAACCTTTGAAAAAGTTGGACCTGTGGCCCCTCAAATACTTCTGAAAAAAATGTGTTTATAGGGCCTCATCATATGCATAAATTCCCATACTTCACACAGATTTATATTTTACTAGTGGGGACCTAGATTTCATCTACGAATGCATGTTTATCTATAGTCTGTCCGTCCATAGTAGTGGATCTGTCCGTCACGGTGGTTCTTCCCAAGATTTCTTCTTTCCCACTGCCGAGGAGGAGGGGCTAAGAACAGGGGGAGGAGCTAAGGACAGGAGATGCTTGGGACTGCATCTATTTCTGTGGTTGTTTGTTTTCTCTGATGACCTTGTGATTTGGGGATCTACAAATACAATTGAGTTGAAAACATTGGAAATTTATATTTAACTCTCGTGGGGACATGATTTTTGGTCCCCATAGTGTGAGTGTGTGAACAGATCAACGTCCTCATAAAGATAGATATATAAGAAGAAACACACACACACACACTTAGAGATCAGTGTGTGTCTCATAGCAGAACTTGACACTGAGTTGGTGGAGGGGAGGCTGATGTAGAGAGAGAGAGAGAGAGAGAGAGAGAGACAGAGAGAGAGAGAGACAGAGAGGGAGAGAGATGAAAGCTGGGTTTTATTCAGCAGTGCAGCCCACACAACGGCCAAGCGAGGGCTTTGTTTAAAAAAAAAAAAGAAGAAAAAACCTGATCACCATCTCTGCCTCGTTCTCCTTTTCAGCTGTTCCTCCAATAAAACAATAATACCTTCAGATGATAGAGCACAGTGTTGAAAAGCGCTCTCCTTCTAAACAAATACAGCATAAAAGGAGCAAAAAAAAAAAAGGACAGCGCTTTAAACCAATATTTACACAGAAGAATAGAGTGACCTGGGATGAGTTTAGCATCTAAACAAAAGCCGCTTTCATCAACTACCACTGTTATCCATTAGCATCAGATCCAGAGGTGAGCATACATGCTTCAGCTCTAACCCGACCCGTTTCTTTGTGTGTTTGTCTGCTTTGAAAACACTGGGACTATTAGCAACTTCTGCACATAATGTATGAACATGGATGGTGTCAAACAGGTGAGTGGTTCCGCACAGGGGGTTGTGTGGTCCGAGTAACAATAGTCCCTTTTCCATTAGATAATATGTGCAAAACTTTACAAAATGTTGGAAACACACAAATGAATAATGTTGTTTTTTCCATTAAAGGGATAGTTTGGTATTTTTCACATGAATCTGTGTGGGATCATAGTCTTTACTCTGGTGACTTACCCCCGACAGTGTCCTGTGAGTCGAGTTCTGGTCCAGTTTTGGTCAAAGCAAAACTGCTAACAGTTATGTGCCTTAGCAAACTACTTTCATCAGTTGTTCAGCAGTGTTTGCAGCTGCTACCTGCAGGCGCACAGCTGTTAGCAGTGACAACGCACATTGATCACGATTGAGAGAATGTAGCTCCAAGCAATTACAAGGTGTGAGTTATTTTTCCAAGACAGTTTTGTTATGTAAATAAATCACTCATTCGAACACATACTGTTTTGAGAAGAAACACATTTTATTTTGTTTACCTCAGGAAACCTGCCTGGACTACTTTGGCTTTGACCAAAACCGGACCAGAACTTGACTGACAGGACACTGTCGGGGGTAAGTCACTATGGGTGCACCAGAGTAAAGACTGTGACCCCATACAGATTCATGTGAAAAATACCAAACTATCCCTTTAAATCATAAATGTTAGCTTAGCTGCGCTATCTAGTCGTGCTTCATAGGCAGATGAGACGGGCTAAAAGGTTGCCTTTCAAATCCCTCTGTACGGTACTACAACCAATCAGCATCATTTTTAGGATGATGTAGACGCCCAAAAGTTCACAGAAGAAATGCAGCACAGATGACTGAGTGAAAGTGGACGGTAGCGTCTGTCGTCCTGATGGCTGAAGGATGGACATTCTGCGTCGGTACGTCTCCTCTCTACATCTACTCCTGCTGATTTGTGAAGACAGAGGTGATATTTTTGGCCTGAGAACTCCCATCCACAAACTTTTATGGTGAACTGGTTTCTTGCAACTTGTTCTGTCAGAGGAGACAGTCAGGCAGCTCGGATGTCAATTAAAATCTCAGTCAGTTCTCGTCTCCAAACGGCTCTAAAAATAACTCAGTGCTGCAGAGCTCCGGCAGTCGAGTGCTCCCTTTAAAACCCACTTTTATCAGCGCACTTCTGAATTCATGTGGAGCGGGTGTTTTGGTCGTCAGTTGTCAGTGGAGGTTGAAGCTGCAGGTTCATTTACGAACAGAAAAAAAAAAGACCCTACGTAGCAGTTGTTCTGTAATGTGACCATGACTTCACATTGACCTTATTTGTAGATTATGTGCTTACCTGAGAACACCTGGCCTTCACCCTAACATCACATGTACAATAAAGTCAGAATTAACCTTTTTAAACATCCTTTCTATGCATGGACACGAAACCCCCCAGACACCCAAGGGTGAGGTTTACAAAGGAGTCAGGTCATAATGAATAACTCAGTGGTTTTCAAATAGTGGGGAGGGAGAGGACTACAGGAGAGCTGTGGTGTGAGGAAAAAAAGTGTAAACGTGTGGTTAGCTAGCTACAGCACATGCAGTTAGCTAACTATGGTGCATGCAGTCAGCTAACTACAGCACATGCGGTTAGCTAACTATAATACATTGGGTTAGCTAACTACAGTACATGTGGTTAGCTAACTACCATCCATGTGGCTAGCTAACTATAGTATGTGTGGTTAGCTAACTTAAGTACATGTGATGAGCTAACTACAGTACATGTGATGATCGAACTACAGTACATGCAATTAGCTAAATACAGAACTTGTTAGCTAACTAAAGTTCATGCATGTGCACAGCTAACTACAGCATGGTTAGGTAACTACAGGACATGCAGTTAGCTAACTACAGTAAATTACAGTTAGCTCACTACAGGAGATGCAGTTAGTTAAGTACAGAACATGTGGTTAGCTAACTAACCAAATGTACTGCAGTTAGCCTGTGGATAGCTGAGTACATGTGGTTAGTTAGCTAAGTGCTAATTTGAGTTTGTTATCCCTGTCCTACGTCATATTTGTCTCGACACTTGAAGAACTTGTGCAGGTCCATGAGGTTCTGTCCTCACGTCTCAGAGGCCTTGAAGCTTCACAGTGTGGATTGTATTTTTTCTTTGGGAGCACCTTTATCCACTGTTTTTCAAATCCTGGTGGGTGGACTGATTCTGGGAGCACTATGGTTATGTGATCGAAAAATGACTGCGTCCCACTGGTGTTCTTATTCCAAATGAGTCTTACATAAGTGGTGGAGTCCAGTAGTGACTTTGTTCTTTGGATCCAGACACTGATCATCATCTTCAGGTGGTAAAAGTACTCACATTCTGTACTTATGTAGAAGTACAGCTACTTGTATGAAAAAAGAAGAAATGCTGATTCAACTCCATTACTGAAGTAAAAGTAAAAAAAAAAAGTTCAACTTCTCAATTGTTTTTGCGCTGGATGAAATAATACCAGGAACAATCATCAAAATTCCAAAAGTATCCAAAAATAAAGCCTTTTAAAAAGTGAGTTATTGGAAAGAGAATGTGTTTGATCAGGTCACAATAAAAGATAAAAAGTCAAAAATCATTATGACAAAAAAAGGTTATGAACATGAGATTAAAAAGAGAGCATAGTTATGAGATAAAAAGTCAAATTTGTGAGTTTAAAAGTCAAACGTATGAGATAAAAAGTCATAAATATGAGATAGGAATTGCATAATTATTAAAGAGTCAAAATTATGAGATGAAAGTAAAAAATATGAGATAACGGTCATAATTATGATATAGAAAGGTATTCGATTTTTACCTTTATTGTGACCTTTGACCCAGAGTCTTCAAATTTATGTCAAGGTTCAAAAAGAAGCGATATGCAAAACTGAGTATACAGGAACTTAAAAGAAAATTCCTGATTTGCCCTATCGCTGATCATTGTGAAACACATTTTTGTTGACCTTGACCTTTGACCTACATCGACCAAAATTTAATGGCATCTATTCTGGACCACGTCACATCTTTCCTGAAAATGTAGTCTACATTGTTCCTGGTTTTATGCATAAAGTTACTGACAAACAAAAAACCCGAAAACCAAAAAAAGAAGAAAAGCAGAAAAACATGAGCATTGTACTGTCGAGAAAAGAGGAAGTAGTGAAAGCAGAATAAAATGGGCCGAACACCATTGAGTTTTCTAAGGATGCCTTTATTAAAGAGTCAACAACGTGCGCTAGCCGTCTGGTTCTAGAAAAATAACACAGTCATACATTCATCCAAGTGGAAATCCAAAAGAAAAACTAAGAAAAACAAGGACAGGTTTGTATTTTTAAAGCTCAAAATCCCTTTAGAAGGTGAGAGGGGAAACCTGAATGGTACTGTATACACTATATGTGTGCGTTTGTGTGTTTGTGTGATGAGCAGCTGTGGCTAATTATTTATAAATTTAATCATCACTGCAACAAAATGACCACAGTGGAACCCAAAATGGTTCCAGTCTCTTCCTTTTATTGCAAAAGTTAAAATTTTATGTATGTCATTAGCTCCTTGTCCAATGAGAGCCTTAAAGACCAGTTCAAGGTCCGCCCCCTTTAGACCAAACCCCAGCAGGTTACCATGTTTTGATCCCGTACTGATGTAAAATATCCTACAGTGATATCTGGGGGCAAGAAGGCAGGAGAGTAGTAACACTCCTTTTTTCTGACTTAGCTTTAGCCTGCCTACCTCCGTTAGCTCTTAGCTTTAGCCTACCTACCTACCTCCATTAGCTCCAGATTCGCGCTTAGCTACAGACAGTGCAGAGTTTGATGGGTGTCAGTCCATCACCTCCACACTCTGAGTATGGCGCCATATGTCTGTTATAAACATGACAGCTCAAATACAAATTAAATGAGCACAGGGTCAGGAATTGAGGTCATAGAATCTGTGTATAATTCGTTCATTCTTTTTTCAAAATAAAACCACCTCAAGTCATTTTTCTTCCGTCACCTCCGCATGATATGCACATGGTCACAAGAGCACGAATGACAAACGAGGCTCATAAATATTAAAGTCTTCCCTTCACTACTCCAGTCACATAGACGTATCCTCATGAATATTAAAGAGCCATAGTGGCACATTTAGGGGCAAAAACACACTGACTGTATTTGTTCAGTATAGGGCTGTACTGAACTGAACATCTGTTTTCAACGGTTCGGTACAAATACATATATCGTTACGGCCTTAGTATGAATTCAACCAATAGTTTTGCTGCGTAAGTGTTAAACAATCAAACTGAAAACAACTAAAACAAGTGGTGCCCAGTACAACAAGCCCCGCCCACCTTGCAAACATTTGACCTGATTTGCCCTATCTGTTACCATTGTGAAAACACATTTTTGGTGACTGTGACCTTTGACCTACATTCGTCAAAATGTAATGTGATCTATTCTGGATCACTTTGCACCTTTCTTGAAAATTGGAAATTCTTGAAAAAGTAGTTTTTGTGTAAATCTGCTTCTAAACAAAAAAACAAACAGGCAGACAGACCAACACAATACCCCTCTCCCTTTCGGGGGCGGGGTAACATTAATAATGGATTACATTTCTATAGCGTTTTTCAAGGCACCCACAGTGCTTTACATTATTGATCCATTATTCATTGACTCTCACATGCTCGCTCTGTTGGTGGTAAACTACATATTGTTGCCCTGGGGCAGACTGACAGAAGCATGGCTCACATTTCACGCCTATGGTCCCTCTGACCATCACCAAACATTCACATGCCTTCATACCCTAGTGTGAGCGACACTGGAGGCAAGGACGGTGAAGTGTCTTGCCCAAGGACACAACGGACTGACTAGGACAGAGCGGGAATTGAACCCTTCAGTTCATAGACCCAGTATCAAATCCTGTTTTGTTCTTCATGGAGCTGAGCCTCGTCCATTCACACCCCCCCAGCAGAAGGGGTAGTAATGTCATGATAATTAACACCAGACGTTTAACAGAATAAAAGAACCAAATGTTTCGACTCAAATGATGAATAAACTCAGGTCTGACACCCGACTCCATCTGATCTGCTTTTAGCTCCATTAGACTTTAAGCTGGAAGGACCAACTGAGATCCCACATTTGTCAGATGTGGGTGGACATGATGTCCCAGAGTCTCTGCCAGCTGGTACCATGGCAACCACTGTGACCACCACCTCTGTGGCATCATTTCAACAGGGTGTAAAGAATGAGCACCAGTGCATCTGCTGAATAAACAGTCTGTGGGTCTGAACACAAGGTAATGCATGTGCACGTGTACGTTTCTGTGCACATGGATGCAGAGGTAGGAAGAAATGAAGTACTCTATTTTCTGGACTATAAGCCTGAATCCAATTTCACCCCTTCCCCTCCGTTTGGCGAGTCCACGTGTAGGGGTAGGGCTGTCTCACTTCACATTAAGGCAGAGGGGTAGGGGAAGGGCTTTATACCCTTCAAATGGAGATTTTCCAGAAGCAGACTCCAAACGGAGGGGTACGAGAAATTTCCCAGAATACAATGCGAATCCTTTTAAAAATGGCAGCATCTATGAAAGTACACAAATGTAGTATTTTTGCTGTAATTAACAGTTTTTAAGCTTTTTGTATTGTATAAAGTTTGACATTGTTGCAATGTGTAATGGTAATTTTCTCCATTAAAATGCACATGAAAAAAAATCGCTATTATGTGAACGTGGAATAATCGGTCGATGCACAGCACTTCTGCGATTCGACGCAGATCGTCTCATCCTCTGAACCCTCTGTATCCTCACTAGGGTCCCAGGGGTCACTGGGGGGTACACCCTGTATGAGTCTCCAGTTCATCTCAGGGCTGAACATATATAGACAAACAATAACTGTCACATTCACACCTATGGGTGATTTAGATTAACCAGTTAACCAGTTAACCTATCAGTGGAGAAAACCCACGCAGACACGATGATTGGAGAAACCAGGTGCTTGTCATTTTGAATAACGTACTACTTCAACAAATAACATCGAAAGCAGCATGTAACGTAGATGATAGAAGTTGAAGCTTTTATCAAACCTTGTTGGGGGAACAGCCATAATGTCCCAAAAAATTATTTCAAAACTGTTCTTTGTTCATCTTTTAAAATCAATATGCTGTAGTTTCGGCAACACCGTCGAAATTACAGAATCGAAGCTGAGTTCAGTCTGCTCCATGCTCGCTGCCATGTGTGTCGAGAGTCTTCTTTATGTCACAACTATTAGAATCACGCCCAGTGATTCTGATTGGTCCGTGGACAACAGAATGTCTACCGTGGTTTAACAGACCCTTGTGTGAAGCTCACGAAGCTGAGCGGAAACACACGTGGGGTGGCGAAAGTCAGGCTAGGCTGTCCCAACCTTTAACTGCTAAATTTCAACTCTTAAAAATAATAAAATAATTTTTTCCCACTTTCCAAAATTTTGTTTTTGGATACACCTACTTGATTTATTTTATGGGGAAGTTGAAAAAATTAGACAGTGTGGATATTTTTTTAATTAAAAAAAGTGTGTTATTGTTATTATTATTATTACTATTATTATTATTATTATTATTATGCTCATGCACATTTGTAAGCACATGCATGTTTGTATGCACATAGAGCAGCTGGTCCACTTCAGCCTCTGGAGGTAGATTGGATGATTCAGCAGCATGAGGCCAAACAAACCCCTCATACACACACACACACACACACACACACACACACACAGACACTTTAAGCTCTATAACAGCAGCAGACAAGGCTGTCATCCTCGGTTGCCTTGGAGGCCGAATGAAGCTGCAGAGGACTATTACCATTGTGTGTGTGTGTTTGTGTGTGTGTGTGTGATTAAAGTGGACTGGAGGCTCTATCTCCAGTCCAGCTTGCAGCAGGTCAGTAATGGTTAGTAATGCACGCCGGAGGTGACCTGGCTGGACCACCCATCTGTTACTGAAGCAGCTGCTCTTGTGTTTACAGAACATCCACACTTTATTTTTATGCAAAAGAAACAGAGTGGAGGTGACGCTGCTGGAGGTCACAGATATGATGACTGAAAAGTGGGCAGGGACTCCAACATCACAGAAATAAAAAGGACCGTCTCATTCATAGATCAGTTGAATTTGTTGGCAGACATAAAGTGAATTTAACCCTAACTCTGACCCTAAACCTAATGCTAACTCTGACCCTAAAACTAATGCTAACTCTGACCCTAAAACTAATGCTAACTCTGACCCTAAAACTAATGCTAACTCTGACCCTAAAACTAATGCTAACTCTGACCCTAAACCTAATGCTAACTCTGACCCTAAAACTAATGCTAACTCTGACCCTAAAACTAATGCTAACTCTGACCCTAAAACTAATGCTAACTCTGACCCTAAACCTAATGCTAACTCTGACCCTAAAACTAATGCTAACTCTGACCCTAAACCTAATGCTAACTCTGACCCTAAACCTAATGCTAACTCTGACCCTAAACCTAATGCTAACTCTAAACCGTAGCCCTTTCATACATGAGCTTGTTTCTAATCTCTGACATTTCTCTGTCTTCCTTCTATTCAGTCAATAGCTGTGTTTCCATTACCCTTGAAAATTCACAAAATGTAAATAGTGCTATAAAAAAAACTGGTAATGAATATACATGATTTAAAAAAAACCCAACCTCAAATATAAATAAAACGTTTTTACATTTTCATGAGGTGGTTTTTCAGATATTTCGATATTCTAATATATCACAAAAGCACAATGCAAACACTTTTTACGCAATTATACATCACAGGATGTGACATACGTGGTCACATGATCACTTCTCTTGGAGTGAAAATGGCAAGATACACATGAAAAGAGGAGGAGACGCAGACTTTTTTTCGAAATAATTCAAGAGAAAAACATAACCAGGAACAGCAGAGAAATGCAGCGTGCTTTCAAGACATCGAAAGGTCCATCTTCCAGCACTGAAATCTCACAGGATGATATTTCATGAGAGTTACGACGCTCCTGCCAAGAACAACCGTCAATGGAAACACGTTCAAAGTGCAAATATACTTTGTCGAAATTTTAGGAATATCATTATTGTTTTGTGAAAAACTGTAATGGAAACACAGTGATTGTTACAGTCTCTGTATTAAATCTATTTCCATATATTTATGTTTGGACTTATTTGCTTTTTCCCTTTTTTAAAGAAATCGACCTTTTCCACTCAGTGATATTTAAATGATTCCAAAACACTTAAGACACAAACGTTTTTATGTCAATATAAGACCAGACCAAAAGGAGCTGGAGTTCAATATTTTAGCCTCATTAATTATTAGTGTAAATCTGTGCCTTTAACGACTTGTTGACATGCTCCTTATTAAACTGCCTCAGAGTGAAAAGCATTCTGGGAATTTATTCATCTACATGAAAAGGAAACCTGTCCCATCTGTCCTGGAGAAAACTGGTATCTGCAATAAAGTACAAACATGTTTATGTCTTTTACAATTCTTGACTAACACACAGACACACACACACACACACACAAGCAGGTTTAAAAGGCCCACTGGGGAATCAAACAGCCAGTACTAATATTGAACTATCAGGATGATTGATTATCAGCCCCAGAGTCTGTGTGTATGTGTGTGTGTTAATCAGCGCTCATGGCCACAATCACTTAATCCATTAAAATAATCAATTCCTTCTGATCAATAGTGGTGCAGTAAGTCTTTCCCTGTAGATTTCTACACATTTCCATATTCTCCTCCGTCTTAACAGTCCTCAGATGGGTTTCGTTTTTACGCAGAAGCGTCTTTTAAATCCTTCAGCACGTTTTTCCCTACACGATTCAAACATCCTATAGCGTTCGCCTGCAGTTGCCATGGCAATTGATAAAGAGTGATTGATTGATCAAACCCTCCGCAATGGTGCATGTGTGTGGCTTCGAGTACGGGATGATGACATGTGGGCTGGTTGCTATGGTAACATGGGGATCCCTCCTCCTCCTCCTCCTCCTCTCCTCTCCATCTGAAAAAAGCTCTTCAACTTTTGACTTCACTTAAAAACAGGCCTAAAAATTGTTTAAAACAGACAAAACTGCCGGTATGTTCAGTGACCAGGTCTGACATTCAATTGACAGGGCTGTGAAATTTATTTTAGTTCAGGGCCACATTCAGCCTAATATGATTTAAAGTGTGCCATACCAGTGAAATAATACAAAAAATTAGGATGAGAACTTACATTTACAAGCTGTACTTGAACATACCATAAGCAAATATGAATCTGAAAATTCTTTAGAAAAATAAGTTAACCATGTTATTAGGCTGTCGTTTATCATTTATAAATGTGCATTAACTTGCAGATCACATTTGATCTACAAATACGCAACATTTACGAACAGGCAGAATATTGGTAAAATGTCACATTTCAGGTTATTCCTACTTTTTTTAAAAAAGGCAATTGTTTTTCAACATTACTCTAAAATAAAAAGGAAAATGTGTGGTTTCAATTATGGGTTATTGTCATAGTATTTTACTGCTCTGACTGGGGAGTCTATGGTAGTCTAGAGGAGGAGTCTATGGTAGTCTAGAGGAGGAGTCTATGGTAGTCTAGAGGAGGAGTCTACGGTAGTCTAGAGGAGGAGCCTATGGTAGTCTAGAGGAGGAGCTTACGGTAGTCTAGAGGACGAGTCTATGGTAGTCTAGAGGAGGAGTCTATGGTAGTCTAGAGGAGTCGTCTATGGTAGTCTAGAGGAGGAGTCTACGGTAGTCTAGAGGAGGAGTCTATGGTAGTCTAGAGGAGGAGTCTATGGTAGTCTAGAGGAGGAGTTTATGGTAGTCTAGAGGAGGAGTCTACGGTAGTCTAGAGGAGGAGTCTACGGTAGTCTAGAGGAGGAGTCTATGGTAGTCTAGAGGAGGAGTCTATGGTAGTCTAGAGGAGGAGTCTATGGTAGTCTAGAGGAGGAGTCTATGGTAGTCTAGAGGAGGAGTCTATGGTTTTACTAGTTGGCTAAATAGAGGTCTACACTGTTAAAAATATCTGTGTTAACCAACAAACAGTTTTTCTTTTAAATATATTTATATTATATTACTACTCCATGAATGTGTTGGGATTTTATAACGTCACATGACTTTGTCCAGATCAATGCATACCATGAACTGGACAAACCCAAATACCAAAAGCCTGTTTGTGCTGATCAGCTGATTTCTTGCATTGGTTGCTACGGTAACAGGGCAGCTGTGGCACAGCCCCACATGAGAGATGAATAAAACAAATGTGCACCTGACCTCTTTCTGTCTTTAATGCACCTTCACTGTCAGACACAATCATCATCCTCATGGATCAGGATTCTGCTCCGATGTCTGGACTCTTCTAGTACAACTGCAAGGAAACTGTAAGAACGGAAACTATCGATAAAAACTGGTGTGGAAGGAACGGAAACTATCAGTAGAAAACTTTTAGAAAACTCATTCTACCACTTCCTGCCCACACCTAATAATGCTGTTATTTATTCACTATAACACATGTTACGTATCATTTACTGTTATTTAAGGCCAGACTGGATCAGGATTTCAGGCCGGGAATATACTGCAGCATCCAGGCCATGGAGGTGAACATTTTGGGGGTTTTCCCTCTAGGGGGGAGGGGCTTTTGTTATTTCCTTATAGCAATTAAAGTAATACTATTCCACTGGCTGTGACACAACACCACACTATTAAACTAATATATAAGCAGCTCAGTACAGTACTTGTTTGTCATCCTCTCCCTGCTTTCATCATATTTCCTTTTGTCTAAGGTTACTTACATGACATGTATTATTAAAAACATGTTTGTATTTTGTCACCAAACTTTTTAGAGGCCATCTTAATATACTGTAGCTAATAAACACTAGCAAGGTCAACAGTCTACCCTATAACTGAAGTCTAAAAATCATTCAGGCTTCCTACAGCCCACCTGTTGACTTACTGTATACAGTATGCATTAAAATTAACATTAATATATATGGAATATATATACACGTCGCATTTATAATCGCAGTGCTAGCAGAATCCCTGCATTAATTTATTTTAAGCTCGAAGCATTTGAGTGAAAGAAAACACTATTCTGTGGAGTGTGTATGATACTTTTTTTGCAGATCGACTGTTTTTTGTTTTTTTTTCATATATTAAATATTGTGATCTTTAGCGTCTTGCATCTTTCCATCTTTGTCAACAGACGTTCAGACTCCTTCTGCTGAAGATAATGGGTTAAATGTGTGAACACTTATAATCACATTCATCATGATGGAGTAATTTATGTTAATCTGTTCATTTCGACAGCGCTATTGTATTATTTCTGATTGCTGATTGGGATGTGATAACTGATTCAGATAGTCTGAAGTCATGTGATCATGCCCAATTTCTGATCATGTGATTGGATGGGGACATGTCTAGTTTCTGCATTAGTGTTTTGTGGATGATCGCACCACCAGCCTGGAGCTTCTGCCTCTACACGCAGCATCCTGACATTATGATTACATGGGTCTCCATGGTTACGCAGTGACATTTTGGGACATTGATTATTCGATGGGTTGTTTTCTGCTGCTGTCGTAGCAGAAGCAGCTGGTGGTGAGGTCACAGCGTCTGCCCCGGGTTTTCAGAAGGAGGACGGAGCGACCGAAGTGGATTAAAGAAGAACCAACAGGAGCTGAAGTCATTCTGCTGAAGGGCCACAAGCAACTCATCACATTAGACTGGACAGACAGAGTGTGTCTGTGTGTGTGCGTGTGAATACCTGTATGTATACCTGTGTGTATATGTACCTGCATATGTATGAATACCTGTATATATGTGTGTGTGTGTGTGTACCTGTGTGTATATGTACCTGCATATATGTCAATACCTCTATATATGTGTGTGTGTGTACCTGTGTGTATATGTACCTGCATATGTATGAATACCTGTATATATATGTGTGTGTGTGTACCTGTGTGTATATGTACCTGCATATATGTGAACACCTCTATATATGTGTGTGTGTGTGTGTACCTGTGTGTATATGTACCTGCATATGTGTGAATACCTGTATATGTGTGTGTGTGTGTGTGTGTACCTGTGTGTACCTGTGTGTGTACCTGCATGTGTGTGTGTGTATACCTGTGTGTGTGTGTGTATACCTGTGTGTATACCTGTGTGTGTACTTGTGTGTGTGTGTGTGTGTGTATACCTGTGTGTGTACTTGCGTGTGTGTGTGTGTATATACCTGTGTGTGTACTTGCGTGTGTGTGTGTGTATACCTGTGTGTGTACTTGTGTGTGTGTGTGTGTATACCTGTGTGTACTTGCGTGTGTGTGTGTGTGTATATACCTGTGTGTGTACTTGTGTGTGTGTGTGTGTGTATACCTGTGTGTACTTGCGTGTGTGTGTGTGTGTGTGTACTTGTGTGTGTGTGTGTGTGTGTGTATACCTGTGTGTACTTGCGTGTGTGTGTATACCTGTGTGTGTACCTGCGTGTGTGTGTGTATGCCTGTGTGTGTACTTGTGTGTGTGTGTGTGTGTGTGTGTGTATACCTGTGTGTGTGTGTGCTGTAGAACAGGGTTTTTTCATCAAACATGCATAATTTCTGGGCTTCACGGCTGTATATATATTCAAACTCTACAGCCTCTGCTCATGCCAACCTTTTGAAGTCACTGAGCACCCCCCCCCCCCCCCCCCCCCCCAAAAAAAAAAAAACAACACATGATGAAATTCTGGTGAAACTTCCCTTTTTTCAATTAGATTTCCCGAACAGATAGAAAGACAAAGGCATCTATACCTTCTCACTCCAGTCGCTGCTTTGCTTCTTTCTTTCCACATAATCCTTTCCTTCCTTTTTCCCCTTTTTTCTTTAGACGTCTGCTCACCTTACACCCTCCTTTCCACCTTTTCCATCCATTCGTCCATCCATTCTTTCCATCATCACAATAAATATCACTTTATAGTTTTATTCATCAGGTTAAAGTGTACTTATTAAGGAAGAGCTGAGTGAGAAGCCACAATATCATAGGCAACTCAAAGAGAAGCAAACACAGTCTGTAGAAACCAGAAGTCTCTTATTATTATTATTATTATTAGCATTATAATTATTACTAGAATAACTGTTATTAGGATTAAAATAAAATTCCTTGGCCCTTATTGATGCAGAGAGAGAGGGTGCAGGCTATGGACAGCAGAACAGTGGTTCCGTCAGGACGTTCCTTCCACCTTATTTGTCCCTTTGGATCACATTTGTATTTCAAAGTGGGATTCACTCCATTTGACTGAAGCTAAAAAAAAAAGGAGAGTTAGGGACTTTTCTTTCCGTTTTAGGAGGATTTCATTCCGTTTTTATTCCTTTTTTCCCATATGAACTTCAGTTAAAGGGGTGAGATATAACTTTGGGATGAAAAACAGGGACTTATTTAATTCCACATCCTGAAGAGAAGAGTCGCTTTGGCTCCTTTTTAATTCCACAATAAGATGCTCATTGTATAATATAATCCCAGTGGAAAGATGAAAATATTGTTTTATCCGTTAAAATCTCATTCCTTGTTATCTTGATACATGCGTGAAAAAAGGAAAAGGAAAAGAAACACAGCAGTTGTTCAAAAAGGCAGCGTGACGTCACCTTGTTTACGCTCAGTCCTCAAAGAAATGGAAAAAGAGCAGTATTGACCTTCCTGGGAAAGAACATGCACTTTGTGTCGCAAAGTCTGCACCTTAAAAAAATCATAGAAATGATAAAAAAATGTTAAAAAATCTAATATTCTCTTGAGACCCAGGAAATTGAAAGTTTATTTATTTATTTTTTACATTAAATAATTGTCTTGATTGAAAACTGCATAATGCAACAGTTTTTTTCCAGATACATTTTATAAATTAAGTATTAATTATTCATTTTGGTCCATTTGTTTGCCCGTCTGTTCGTCAGCAACTTTCTACAAAAACTACTGGACCAATTTTTATGAAATTTTCAAGAAATGTGTGAGGTGGCCCAGAATAGAGCCCCTTAAATTTTGGTGAATGTAGGTCAAAGGTCAAGGTCACCAAAAGTTTCAGACTGCTCAGAAATAGGGCATATCAGGAATTGCCTTCTCATTCCTGTAATAACTAATAATAATACATTTTATTTGTAACAAACTTTACATTTTAATTCAAATCTCAAAGTGAAACAAAATCAAATTCAACAGATTAAATTCAACATGTGTATTTATATGTATATAATAAATGTATATGTATTTTTTAATAAATGAAATGTATACCCAGCATATACTTTCATTTTGCTGTCACTGTTGATGTGCATTAACATCAGACCCTTGTAGGACAAATTTGAAGACTCTAGGTCAAAGGTCAAAATAAAGGTCAACATCAGACTTTGCATATAACTTCAACTGTTCATCTTAGATACTTCCAATAAGCACCAAAATACTGGTCTTTTAATTCTGCATCTCGTGTGTATAGATTTTCACCTATGGTTGACCCAAGGGGTCAGAGGTCACTGCGTCAACACCTAAACACCTAAAATGAACTATAACAAAAAAAAACAAGAAAAACAAGACTTCGTTACTATTATCGAAAGATAGGAAACCTGGCATGGACTTCAAAATGACACCATGACCTTTGACCTAGAGTCACCTTGAAAAATCCAACTCAAGGTCACATTACTTTAAATGGTGGCAACTCCAAACAGAGTGGTGGTAAATACTCAGTTACTATTATTGACAGAAAGGAAACTACATGAGGCTGCAAAATGACATCATGACCTTTAACCTTGGGCAACCTTGAGAAGTCAAACACATAGTCTCATGTTTTCAGAGGGAGATGTTATTTGTTTTTTAACGATAGACAGGATTTTTAAGTAAAACTGTAAAACATTTACTCCTATAGAGGCTAAAATACTGGGTCTCAGGAGGATATATATATATATATATATATATATATATATATATATAAATAAATAAATATATACATACATATGTGTATATGGTTCTGAACAGAAGTTTGTTAAAGTGTGGAAATCTTTAAATCTTTCAGAGCCTTTTTTGACATTTCTACGACACATGTATAAGGCCGTTAAGTTAAAGATGTAGGCGTCTATGAGATACTTTGATATGTACTTTTTTTGTACTGATTTGGTGACAGCAAAGGGTTTGGGAGGGGTAAGTGGTAAGTAATTGTATATTCATTTATTTTCCTTCGCCCTTTTTTCGTGTGGATACCTGTGTGTATTCAGTATTTATTTAAATAAAACATATCTAAACAAACAAACAAAAATATCTAAAATTGTATAATACACAGCGCAATTGGATTTTGCTGGAATAAACCGAAGCATGTGAGAATGTTCTATTTATAGAACATCTCTTCATGCACTTGCCCTCTGTGCAGCTTTGGTTTTAGAATGTGATATCGACAGCCCACATACGACTGTTCACACTGACATTTGGGATCTGAACCATGAGCCAATGACTTTTACAAAGTTAAACCTGTCCTCACTATTAATTATAGACCAATTTCTTTTTGTATCATTCAATTTCAATTCAATCGTATTTATTGAGCTCCAAATCACAACATTAGGAAAAAAATAATGCAAGATATTTTTGCTCACTTCTAGCAAATCAATCTACCGAGGGAAAAAGTGAAAAAGGTTTCATCCAAATTGTTGTTATTTTTTCCATTGGGTCAATTTTTATGCACATGTTATATTTGGATAATTTGAGGATCAATAGAAAAGTGACTTATGGCTGAAGGTGTGAAGTTCAGTTCCAACAGTGTGATGTCATTCGATATGATGACAGAACTAAACTGAACCTCGAGGTCAGTGAAGATTAGCATCTTACTGACTGGACGTTTACCTGAACGGACAGATATTTTTGGTTTCTTTAGGCACTGGACGTCTTTTCTTGTTGGGAACCAGACATATCTGCCTGAGCTAAAAAAAAAACCCAGACAAATAAATGGGGTTTGTTTTTGATACAGCGGTGGCTTTGTCAGAGGGGTGGAGTCAATGTATGTGTGGGGTGGGGTCTAGTTTATCGACTCACATGCTAACATGCTAGCACCCCCCACCCCCCTCCATAAAGCCTGTGTCGATGTGAAAGTCACCTACTGCTCTGTTCCATTTACCTGTAGCTTTAGTACTGGGGTTTGATTCTGTTTTCTCTAAAACACTGTAAAAAATTCCAAATCTGACCAAGTGTCTTTGTCTCATTTCTAGTCCAAATATTTCATCACACTTATAATCAGACAGAATCACCTAAAGAGGAACTTTTCAGTCAGATATAAGAAGTGATTTATAGACAATAGTTCTTGAAAATCTGATTTCAAGAATTTTTACTCAGATAATTTTCACTTGTTCCATTGATTAATTGACTTATCACTATCAGTCAAGTCTAGTGTTGTGTCCCAATATCCGTAATTATAGCTTTTCCTGCCCTGTCTTTGGGTACACGGAGGGCGTCCCAATTCTAATGGCGCCCTCAAAAGTCGCCTTTTTTTAAAAATGTGGAGTTACTGTACACTTTTCGTACTCAATGGCCGCCATATTGTCTACGCATTACCTATGTAGCAGAAGTGACGTAGAAACTGCTCACGAACTGCACAAATTCAGAAGATAAAAACATGGTGGACGGAGCGAGCCAAGTGACCCTTATAACCTACAGATGTATGTTCTGATGCTTAGTGTTAAAACATCACTGGTGGTTTGTATTAAAAGTTGTGTGCAAAATACATTTTGTTAAGAAAAAAATATGTATTTTTCGGCATTGGACTTGGAACAGCACTTACACGCTGAAAAAATGTACACTTACACAGAGTACACTTTCTGTACTTACTACAGTAAATGTACTCATGACAGTATGTGTTTTGGAACAGAGCAGAGGTCAGAGTGATTATTAACACAGACACACAGAGTCTCCATAAATAAAAGCAACAACTTCCATGGAAGGAAATGTTTGATGTCACTTTTGATGATAAAAAAAAAAAAAGGTGTTTGACTCTAAATAAACCATACGTATTTCTGATTCCAACCAGATGTGTTTGTTTTTTATTGTGTGATTCAATTTATTTTATAATATATAATACTTTTAAACTTTTAAATTCTGACCTTATTACAATTCTGATAAATAGAAATGTTTTAACGCAAAGTACAAACTGTATGTAAATAGTGCACCGGATACTGGAGGGTTAACTCGACTTCTTTTTAAAATTCAAACCAAAAAAAAAAAAAGGAACAAATGAAAATGATCTTGGTGAGACAATAGAGACCAGATCTATTGTCTAAAAATAAGTTCTTTATATCTCACTGACAAATCCCTCTTGAGGTGATTATGTCTTATTTCAGGTGTGTTGACATAATTGGACTAGAAATGAGAAAACATACTTTTTTTTTCCAGTGTAGTGTTCTGTGATTGGCCGTGAGCTGTGTTCTAGGCCACGCCCTTTAGACATCAGACTTCCCAGACTAATTCTCTAGTTGAGAACTGGTTGTATTTGCTGAACAATCATTCAGACCACCTGATATACAGGTGACGTCAAACTGCCTTCATGAACGTCTGCCGCGTCCAGATGCCGAAGCCGCGACCTCGACACTGTTTCCCTGCAGGATTCCCAAAAAGCGTCCGGCGGCATTCCAGAACAGATCCCCCTGAATTCTGGCTCCTCCCCCTCTCTCTGTCTCTCTCTCTCTCTGTATTCTGTATTCATCCATTTTGCGAACGAACAAAGAAAAACAGTTTGTGTGTCCATCTTTCCTATAGCTGTGTGGTGACAGAGTCCTCTATGACCTCACAGCTGTCCTCTATGACATCATCGCAGGGTCCCACCCACCCGCCCATCACCATGACCCCTCCTCCGTCCACGCCGCCGCCGTCCACAGCTCCACCCACGCCTCCGCCCTGGAAAACGTCCTCGCTGGAGTCCAGGAGGCGTGAGCTGGACTCGGACATGTTGGAAGCACAGTGCAGGGATTGGCAGGGGCAAGGGGGCGGGAGGGGCAGCGTCAGGATAGAGTCCCGGCCATTCGCCCTCCGCGGCGAGAACGAGGGGTTGCCGACGTCAACGGCGCGGCCCATCTCGTTCAGGTGAGTCTCGCTCCGGGTCACGTCGCTGAGTCCGAAGTCGGTGTGGCTGTGGGCGTGGCTCCCCAGTGGGCGGAGCAACCCGTCAGAGATGGTGTAGGAGGGCGACGTTTGGAGAGGTAGAGGCATGGGCGGGGCTTTGCGTTTGGAGCGCGAGAACAGGTACGAGAGGCGCTTGAAAGAGTCCGCCTTCGAGCCCGGAGCCGACAGACGCTGAAAGCGGCTCCGCGCGCGAGCCAGCGACGAGGAGAAGGACGACGGCGTGGACGGGAGGACGGGCGTGGAGGAAAGCGGGGGGATGACTGCGGTCTTCAGCCCGTTGCTCTTTGGTTTTCCGTCCTCCTCCTCCTCCTCTTCTTCTCCCCATCCGATGCCCTCCTCCAGATCCCCCTCGTTAACTCCCACCCCTTTTTCTATCTGCGTCATTCCCGAAATGGAGCGCACCAATGCGGAGACCCCCAGCGTCGGCGCCGGCCTGGTGTCGTCCTCCAGCGGCGTCATGAAGCTCACGCCCTTTGACCTCTGACTTCCCCGTCCTCCACTGCCGTCACCTGATTCGCTGTCGTCCTCCGAAGCCATGGCGCCATCGTCTCTCGTCGTCTCGCTGGAGGAGGAGTAGTGTCGCCTGGGAGGACGACGGTTGCCGAGGAGATCCAGGACTTCGTAACGGAAGCTTGAGATGTCCTGCTTCAACTCCTGGAAAGAAAAAAAAAACAAAAACAAGTATTCAGAGAATCCCTAAACTTGCCCCTTTTTTGAGCCAATCTCAATTTCTGTGACAACCCGTTCTTGAATTAGAGATAATGTGATTTTGACCTTTATGCTAAATGTGACATTGACCTTTGACCTTTGACAATATTGATAATTTCATTATAAATACATATGCATCAGTGTGTGTAATATTATAATATAATCCAGTATTGATTAAGTTATAATGTGATAAGTCTATGTTTGACACAGTGTTACAGAAGTTGATTTTGCAACATGTCACCTTTGACCTCCAGAGATCTCAAAAACTATTGGTCATAGGTGATAACACTAAGTGTGAGAATTGAAGAAATCTTCATTCCACATCATCTGGTATCAATCTGAACGTTCTGTGACCCTCTATGCTTGAGTTATAACCAAAATTTCTTACAGAATAATCAAAAATGTACTAAAACACACAAAAATACAGAGGAAAAAATATAAAAAACATGCTAAAATTCACAATATATAAATATCAGTGGCCTGGATCAGTTATTGTCAAAGGCTGATGTAACAAAAAAATAAAAAAAAATCAGCATCGGCTCCAAATATCGCCTTAGAAATATGGACAGTCAATAAATCTATATCGGCCGATTACTATTTTTGTCTTTGACTGAACATACGTCCCCCCCCCCCCCCCAAGGCCGCCCCCAGCCCCTTGTTTCCGCTCAGCTCTCATCAGGGCACATGAACCAACCAACACTGATCCATTCAGATGTGCACCTGGTGTTATTTTTGCATTGAAGGAATGTTTCCACATCAAAGCTCAGTCTGAGCTCCTGATGCATCATGGGAAAACAGTCCATGGAGCTACAACAGCTGATGGAGGAGCTATGTTATTTTTTTTGTTATTACTTGATTATTTAAATTTTCTATTTTTTTATTTTAATGACATTTATTTATTTATTTTTGGAGGACCCATGTTCTTTTTTCTTAATTAATTAAATGTTTACATTTATCTGTATTTTATTTTTTTAATTTAAATGTAAATTTAATTAAATTAATTTATTTATTAGCCACCTTCCAGACAGGCCACAGAATTAAATTATGGTACTGTAATCTAACTACAGTAGGTTCTTTGTCAAGTCTTGTCTTTAGTTCTTTCCCTTTTTCAAATAACAGTTTTCCTCTTAAAGAATGATTTTTATTACATATTTGTGTTATTTGTTTATTATCCTCTGTATTCATACTTTTTGTTGTTACTTCATCAATAAATTCGTTCAGACCCTCGTTCAGTTGGGACACGCAGTGAAACTTCCTCAAACATTAACAGTGTTCCCAGATCCACTCACCACGTACTGACGTCTATATTTTTAGGTCATGTTTTTTCCAGTAGACAGTACGCACTGGCACACACGGACTGAGGCTGAGGTTTTATAGGTGTGAACTGTGGTATTGATCATATTGATCAGAGCTGTCGACCAGCTACCGTGGAGCACTTTGAAGACATGGATGTTGAAGAGGATGAAGGTCAATCAGCTGATGACGTCGAGCATCAGCTGGAAGTATCTGACTCCAACGGTCGTCAATTTTTCTTTATGTGTTTAAGACTTGGGACTAAACATTTGTATTTTACTATTTTTAATTCACTGAAACTAGGCAGAATATACCCCTACAGGTCAAAAATATACCCCCCTCTGGAAAATACCCCTAAAGGCCAAAGTGCCCCCCCACCAGAAAATGCCCCCATTCAGAAAATAGGTCTACAGGTCAAACTATACCCCCCTCTGGAAAATACCCCTACAGGTCAAACCCCCCCCCCCCCCCCCCCCCCCCCCCCCCAAAAAAAAAAAATCCCCCAATCTGGAAAATACCCACAGTCCAAAATATATCCCATTTACAGGCGACTCATTAGAAAATAATTCATATATTTATTAAAGCATAATAAATACTGTAAAACTCAAACATCTGCTTTTATGAAACATTTTACTTTCTGTGTCTATATTTTTATTTTGGTTGTTTCTGATCCATTTTTATTTATTTATTTATTTAGTCCGTTTTTGTCATCGCTCATGGTTCGGCCACGGCGACGGCGCCTACCTTAAAGTTCTCCTCCGTCAGCCCCTCGTCCGTCTTGGCGCTGCGGATCATGGCCGCCACGTACCTCTTCACCAGGCTGCGGATCACTTCCTGTTGGGAGACGGTCAGGGTTGTTTTCATTGGTTCATTCAAACTGATCTGACTTTTACTGAAACACACGACGCATGTGAGGGTCAACGGGTCCTTGCATCAGACTCTGACTTTATTATTTACAGATTATTTACAGAGGTTAGGAATGGGTGGTATGCACCCATTCCTATTCCGGATTATTTTTGTCATACCGTTCTACTGTCCATCCTGTAGATGGCAGTCATGCAAAGTTTCTAACGTGAAAAGCACAACAAACCCTGTCCACTCACACATTTCTTTCCTCTTATTTCAAACATATATTTTTGGTGACTGTGACCTTCGACCTACATTCACCAAAATTTAATGGATCTATTCTGGATCACCTCAAACCTTTCCTAAAAATGTCATTGAAATTGGTCCAGTAGTTTTTGCATAAACCTGCTTACAAACAAACTAAAACAAACAAACAAACAAACAAACAAGTGGTGCCTGGCACAACAAACCCCGCCCCCCTCTCGCATACATTTAACCATATCTCTTTTCATTGCGAAAACACATTTTTGGTAACTGTGACCTTTGACCTACATTCACCAAAATGTAATAGGATCTATTTTGGACCACCTCACACCTTTCCTGGACATTTCATGGAAATTGGTCCAGTAGTTTTTGTTGCTTACAAACAAACAAAATTACTCGAACAAAATACCCCTCTCCCCTTGGGGGGGCAGGGTAACAAACAAATATACTCAACCAAAACAATACCCCTCTCTCCTTAATAAAAGTGGTTTATAAGTCTCAGTCACGTTAAAAGTGGGTCATAATCCTTTGAAAATTCCAGAAGAAAAAGCAGTCGATCACAAACTAATGAAACCAATGTATTTGAATGGAACTGTCATTGAGTAATCAGCCCAGTGACCCCGAGTGATTTACAAGAGCACAGACGAATTGAACCAGCATTTGGTACACAGTGGGTGGTAATTTCACACACACACACACAGACACACACACACGCACACACACACACATGCACACACACACACTGCGTCCTCCCACAGTCGACACCTGTGGGTGCCAAACAGGACGCTCTGGCTCATGCTGTCACTCTCCTCCACTGCCAACACACACACACACACACACACACACACACACACACACACACACACACACAGTTAAAGTGAATGACAACAACCCTTAAAAACACTCATGGTATCAGAGGAACGGCATGCGCTGCCAAACCCAAAGTACTGGCCATCCTACATGTACAGGCGCTGCCAGAGCTGACGGTCCAAACGCTGGAGCAGTGGAACCGGTTCCTCCAGAAAAAACTAGACATGAAAGTGACATCTGTGTAATGCCAAGTGGAAGAGGAGGTGTTATAGAACAAGAGAGGAGGTGAGAAGGAGAGGAGAGGAGAGGAGGAGGAGAGGAGAGGAGAGGAGGAGAGGAGGAGAGGAGGAGAAGGAGGAGAGGAGGAGAAGGAGGAGAGGAGGAGGAGGAGGAGGAGGAGGAGGAGGAGGAGGAGGAGGAGGAGGAGGAGGAGGAGGAGGAGGAGGAGGAGGAGGAGGAGAGGAGAGGGAGCTGCTTCTACAGGTTCTAGTTCTATCTTCTTAAACAGTTTCAGCAGGTGAACACTTTCACACCTTCACCCTTGGACTGAACCTGAAAATGTGCTGGTGGTGGTTGTGAGTACAGACCTGGTAATGCTGGTTCTGGATCAGGCTGTCGGTGTGACGTTCCTGGAAACACACAATAAGTACAAGTTAAACTGGACTGAAAGAAAAGGTGGAGTATTTGAAAAAAATGGGTTTGGACCCACTTTAGGACCAGAACTCACCAGTTTAGAACCACTGACTGTATGTGTAGAAATACAACACCACGACAAGGAAAAAACATTTGTCCTCACAACTACACACACACACACACACACACACACAGAACCTATGTGGGCTGGTTGGTTTATATAACTTATATAACTCAGCCGACTGGAGCTGAGGTGAACATGCCAGATGCAAACTGTGTGTGTGTGTGTGTGTGTGTGTGTGTGTGCTCTGCTTGCTCAGTCTGTCCCCAGATGACTGTTAAATGTGTTTGTCAGTCCCTGTTTCGCTGCTGCTGTTGGTTCTGTGCTTCCAGCTGATGTCCGTGTTCATTTGTCTGTCAAACACTAAAGACGCTTCACGTTTCTTTCACAGCCTGATGGATCAGTCCTTCCTGTCAGACGGACACTTTTTAACCTGTCATATTCTACTTGTATAAATCTTTTGTTCCGTTTAATTTTGGTTTTTCAAAATTAAAGCATTAACACAGATTAATTATCGTGATTAATCTGACTAAAACATTTAACGCAATTAAACGGAACAACCATTTTGTTTTAAGTTGTTGAAACTGTTAAATTATTATAATTGCACATATGTTCATATTTTTACAAATATTTTGGACATTTTATCATATATATATATATATATATATATATATATATATATATATATATATATATATATATAATTTTTTAAATCATCTTTATTATGTATTTATTAATTTTGGGGGAAATTCTAGCGGATTTTACCACATTTTCTATTTTTTTTTCTCTGCATGTTTAGTTTCTTAGCGTATTTCTGTTTATTTTGGGAAAAAAAATCCTGATTCGGTTCCTACTGTCAACTGAAATGACAAAGATTTATTTTTATTTTTCGTCAGACAAATGGAAAAACTGAAATTACTGTGACGTGTCATTGTCAGCTGCAGCAGGAGGCCGAGTCGTCCCCTGTCGTCTGTTAAAGGTGGATAAACAGCTGACAATGACACGCCACACGAGCATCAGTCAGTGCATTTACATGCACATCTATGTCAAGCTGTTGGCAATAATCAAGCTGAGGACTTAACTGGAGTTTCCCAGAAGTCCGAATTTACATATAAAGCAAGAAAACGGAATTATCGAGTGAGGTACGTTTGACTCAAAAACACTAGGTGGCACTAAAATACACTTGGGTGATATGACTGGAAATTAATATCACAATAAATAGAGGGGACTCAACAACACACACACTGTTCAGTTGAGTGTGTGTGTGTGTGTGTTTTAACCTTTTTTTTTTGGTCATTGGCCAACGTCTTTGATATATGTAAAAAGAAACGGCCATGTATTTCCCATCTGTCTAACAAAAAAATAAATCTTTACCTTTCCTTAAAGTGTGCTCAATAATGGAATATCAAAAGCATTCTTTTTTTCTCCAGATAATGAAATGAGAATTTGTATTGTTTTTTATAATGCTATTATTCTATAGGCATCATACTATCAGATTACACTGGGGAGCATAATTTTTGTTGAGTTAGGTCTGACAGATGTTTTTTATTTAATTTCTGGGTGCAGAATCCAAAACTGAACTCAATTTTTCTCTATCATGTCAGGTTTTTGAACTACACAATCCCTGTTTCCTTCAAAACAAGTAAAAATACTGTACATCAATTAATCAAAGTTTATTTATATAGCACTTTACAACAACATAAAAGAAGATCAAAGTGTTTTACATCTAAAACATAAGTAAAACATAGGACAAGACAACCCAATTAAAAATATAAAAAAACCCAATAGACAATAAAACAAAAATACAACATAAAGATAAAGACCAACAGTTTAGCATAAAAGTGACAGTATTATTGGTTTTTAAAGCCAGTCAGGTCAAGACACACATACCTGTACTAAACAGGAATGTGGTTGTTTTATAAGAACTTTCAAATATTGACATAAAATGAAATATGAAAGAGACAGGGATGACTGTGATGTTTATTTAACACTATTACGTTTGTTCAAATAATAATAATAATTCTACAGTAGATGTCCAGGATGTCATTTTAGGAATAAATATTCATAACATTTTATCTCTGATTATTTTAACATCTTTTACCTTTATGTGATTTTTAATGTCTTTTATTCTTCAAAGTTATTTTTAATGCCTTTGTAAAGCACTTGGAGTTCCCCTGTGTATGAACAGTGCTGTACAAACAAACTGACTTTTCTTATCTTGGTAACAAATAGACTGACAAACAATCCCTGATGAAAACACAACCTCTTCAACAGATGTAATTATGGGATGATAAGGGACAGATTGGATGAAAACTAGTTTATTTCAATCTACTTTTATCTTTGTTATCACTGACAAATCATCAACTGTATTAAAAGGACACAGATCAGTGTTACCAAACGAGATCCTTCCCACTTCCTGCCATTATTCACAGTCAGTGTTTTCATGTGAAGTCTGTGAACGCTCTGGTGAACCGTTACCATGGATATCACACATGGCCTTTTGGCTTCTTCTGTTCCACATACGTTTGCATGACAGCGCAGGAACAAACATACAGGCTACACGACACTTTTCCATTAAGCCTCAAAATGTGCAAATATAAGAAGAATATTAAAAGTTATCAAATGGAAAAATGACAAGTTCAACCAAACTTGTTTTTTGGTTAAAACTTTGTATTGGAAAAAGGTAATTTGAGTATTGTGTTTTGTATCATATCATGTTCTTGCCATTACACACTCCTATTAGCTTAGCTGCACCAGACCCACAGCAGCAGCAAATCTACTTTGCTACCGCAGTAGTATAGTTATATTCAATGTGACTTTAGGCTAGACATGGACGTTCATCTATAGCCTGTCCACCCATGGGAGTGGATCTCTCCTCAATGTGCTTCTCCCCAAGATTTCTTCTTCCCACTGGGTTTTGAGTTTTATTCTTGCCGCAAAGGAGGGCAAGAACAGAACAAGGACAAGGACGGGGGATGCTTGGGAATTCATCTATTTATGTGATTGTTTGTTGTCTCCAATCAGGCGACGTCGTTGTGATTTGGGGCTTATACTGTAAATAAAATGGAATTGAAACTGGCCGACAAATCACGGTGAAGTATAGAGTCAGAGGGCGGGCTTAACCAAATGACGCTACGACGATTTGGAGAAAAACAACCGGAAACAACCATAGAAGAAGAAGAACCATGATGATAGACGGCTGCTGATTGGGTGGTGATTTCGTTTTATCAAAGATGAGTGAAGAATGTGACAAAACACCAGCAATCTTTAAATTCTTTTTACAGAAACGACAACAGTCGTTAAGCTTCATAATCCACCATTTTGTTTAGTCATTTCTAACTTCCTCTGGACTCTCACGTGAACTTTCCGGCGCTCTAACTACGTCATCCTAAAGATTATGCTGATTGGTTGTAGTACCGTCCTATCACATAGAGAGGGATTTGGAAGACAACCTTTTAGCCCCGCCTCCCCTGCCTATGAAGTATGACTAGACCCATACATGTGATGAATGGGGAAAGCACGGCTAGGCTACACCCCTATAGACAATGAAAGGTAAAAGGAAAAATGACGGAAAAGACCATCCACGAACAATAAACATGAGGAACAAATGAAAGATCAATGATTTCAGTCAAAGCTGTTTCAGATAACATTTGGTCCCTCTCAAAATTAATGTAAAATTTACTCGATGGTCTGTGTCACATTTTCATTGGTCTGCATGTGGAACCGGAACTAAAACGACTATGGAATTTCCACACTTTGTAAATTTACAACAGGGCCGGATTGGAACCTTTGGGGGGGGCCACATTTGGCCCCTGGGCTGCATGTTTGACACCTTTAATCTAGGTTAAAATAGCTTGACTATGAAATATTGACAGTGTACGTTTTACTGCATGCACGCCCTCACCGTGAACTCTCGTAGGTTTTCACATTTGTGCGGTTCCTCCCCAGGCGGTTGTCCTCGTCTGCATAACTTGTTGTGGAGCCACATGAGCAGGTACCAGATGGACTTGGGGCTGGGGATGATGTTGAACGGAGGAGGCAGCGTCCCACCTTCATCAAAGTAACTCATCCACAGCTTAGTGCGAGCAAACTTCCACTCGATGTCAGCGTGATCCTACCAGACAAAAAAAAATTAATATGATCCGTGTTTGAACGTTCTTTTTCCGGGGCTGAAGTGCACTTTTTTTAACAATTGTGTCTCATCCTGATGTTCAAACCCAGAAAAAGAACCAACAGCTTCATCCTACAACAATAACAGGTGGTGCCAGGCACAACAAACTATGCCCCTCCCAATTATTTTAGCTCCTAATGGACATCTCTGTCTCAAGACATAAGATAATGGGTTTAACATTTCCAGGTCTCTCTAGGTCAAAGGTCATGATGCTATTTTGAAGCTCATGCCAGGTTATCTACCTGTCAATAACAGTAACTAAGTCTCTATTTCCACTTGTTTTTACCTTATAGTCCATTTGAGATTTTGAGGTATTGACCCAGTGACCCCTGACCTCTTGTGTCAACCATAGGTCAAAATGTATACACACACAGTCATGTGACTCATCCCTTTGACAAACCCACGTAAGGAATGTGACAAACTGAAACAGACTTCAATAAATAAGACGTTCTAATTCTATGAGTGAAGGGAACTGAATGGTGGTGCGATAATGCAGTTTTAGTGGACGTAGGTTTGAAGTATGGACCATGGATGACTGTGACCAGGACATGGTTTCAGACCCAGTCCCCCATCCCTGTTGCTGTTTTGGACTCACAGCGATCAGCTGGTAGGAGTTATTCATCATGGCGATCAGCATGTTGAGGAGAACCACCAGTGAGATGACGTTGTACGTCCCAAACATGGTCGCTCCCACGAACTCTGTGAACTCATGTCGAGCCTTCACATTGGTAACGTAGAGGTTTAACAGGCCAAAGACCGACCAGAAGAGAGACTGAAGGGTCTCAAATAACCTGAGGACAGACAGAAGACACAACTGTAAAGGACTGACCTGACCCAAAATAACCACCATCTTACAAAAAACAACAACAACTGTTCAGCCAAACAACGCTGACATCTTCAAAACCAACTTCAGGAAACAAACTAAGGCTGACGAATGTGGACATCAGTCACAGAGACATTCCTCATGTCCAGCCTGAGAACATACTAAACCTGTCCTCACACCAATGTTTGAGTATGGACTGTCCCCTGGCAATGAAAGACACAGAAGGACACAAAACTGGACAGATGTGTAGCCCACATGCCCATGTGTACTAGAGCTGCAGGAATAATTATGAAAGGTGTATAAGTGACCAGACTACTTACAGAGTAATATGAAAGACACAAATCAGAAGAACCCATTTTCCTCGATAGCAGTTTAATAAACATTTTGTGAAACAAAATAAATCGTGCCAGAGAATCGTCATCTCAATTTTAAGCTTGAAACCCCCCCCCAAAAAAACCAAACCCTTGATTCCCATTTTTGCCAGTGTCATGCAACGCTACTGTGTACTTGTGTCCACATTTGGACAGACGTCTCCTCCGCAGCCGGTAGAAGACACACTCATTATGCCTGTTTCTGTATTAGGCCACACCCACATCTTCAAACAGTCATTCATTCAAACCATCTGAGGCTTCCATGGAAGGACGGACAATGAAATGAAATACTTTAAAATAAAATAATTTGTACCCATGAATAATTAATTATTTTTGGGGAAACACATTTGCCAGTGCGTTGCTGTAAAACATTGATTTTCCTCTGATCCCTGGAGGTTCCACAATCAGCTGCAACAGACAGACTATGTGATGGCAGCGATTAGACTTTAAAGCCGTTCTGTTCCAAATCATTGGTCCTTTTTCTGTTGGTGTTGGTTAATACACATGTGACTAGAATGGAGCTATGCGGCAAACACGCTAAAACTGGATCTAGTGACACAGAAGACACAGATTCAGGACTGAAGCATCTGTTGTCTTTAGCGTATGTTAAATAAACACAGTATATGTATTTTATTCTGGAGGAATAAAGTTCAGTTTTCTGAACATTTGCACAATAAACACAAAAAGTAGAAGAAGCATTTCAGGTTAAATATGACTGGACTTTATACTAGTACAGGAGGGGACAGATGGGGACAATGTGGACATGGGGACAGAAGTTGACAGATGTTGGCAGATATGTACATGGGGACAGATGTGGACAGAAGGGGACAGATATGTACATGGGGACAGTGTTCAGTATTTGTCTATTTTTGTTTGTGTTCCAGATGTTGTCCTGGTGCTGCTGAGCTTTACACTGTTTGTGTGACACTAACAGTTACAGCAGAGGGGGGGTGGGGGGTGGGGGTACTGAATGATTGATGAAGCAACAATTAGCGGATGACGCTACATCAGAAGAATGAAAGAGAAAGAAAGGCAGAGAGAGAGAGAGAGAGAGAGAGAGAGAGAGAGAGAGAGAGAGAGAGAGAGAGAGAGAGAGAGAGAGAGAGAGAGAGACAGAGACAGAGACAGAGACAGAGGTGGTGGTTCTGCAGGGTTTATATCTGCGTGGCATGAAAAATTCAACAGTGCAACATTCATTCTCATTGTGTGTGAGTGTGTGTTTGTATTTCTATCTTTATGGGGACATTGATACGCTTACACAGTCACTCCATGGGGACCTCTGACAGTATGGGGACCAAAATTCAGAAATGATGTAGCCCTATAATGAATATGAATATATATATATATATATATATATATATATATACATATATATATATATATATATATATATGTATATATATATATATATACAATATATATATATATATATATATATATATATATATATATATATATATATATAATTTTTTTTTTTTTTTTTATTATTTTTTTACACATCTTCAAATACATAATTTCGCTTTGCATCTGTTTCACTCATGCTTTATGGGGTCTTCTGGGAAAAAAAATAAAAAATAAAAAAAATATATATATATATATATATATATATATATATATATAGGGCCACATCATTTCAAGTTTACTAGTGGAGACCTTTATTTATATTTAACCCTCGTGGGGACCTGAATTTTGGTTCCCATATTGTCAGAGGTCCCCATAGTGTGACTGTGTAAACATATCCTCATAAAGATAGGAATACAAGCGTGCACACATACAGAACTTGTGTTCCCCAGTGTTATTTCCAGACACATTAACTATCCTTTAACACATTAACTCTCTGATGGTCCTCTTAACCTCAGCTGTTCAGGACAAACCACATCCACCGTCTCACACACACTTGTCAAACTCAGGCCCGCAGCCAAATCTGGCCCGTGGTGTAATTATATTTGGCTCATGGTCAGCAGATCATATTAAATGTGCATTAGACCTGGCCCACTGGTGCACCGCATGTACTGCTGATACTACAAATCCCAGAATGCTTTGCTAGTATGGCTGAACAAGCAAGATGTACAACAAAAAACACAAACACATTAAACAAATGCAAGAGAAGTTAAGCTACAAGAGAAAAATGATGCAATAACAGAAACTAAGCAGAAGAAAAAAACGTACAAACCCCCAAAACACATGCAAATTCACTCAACAATATGGAAATTCATCAAAATAAAATGGAAGAAGAAGACGAATCTGTGGATGAAGAGTAAGTTCATTAATTTAAGAGATTAGCATGAAAAGGTACATTTACCTTCATCTTTCTTAAACACTTGATTATAATCTGCTACAAGATATACAATAGCACAGCATCGGTACGTCGCTAAAATTAGCCATGTAGCTATACTGCTCTACACCTTTTCACGCTAATCTCTTAAATTAACAAACTTCAACTTCGTCTTCATCCACCGTCTTCTTCAGTGCAGTAGCTAAAACTAAACTAAAATCGATCAAAAGCAACCAAAACTAAGCTGAAAACAGTTAAAAGAAGCTAAAACTATGGTTAAAACAGGTAAAAAAAACTAAAACTAAGCTAAAAACAGGTAAAAGTAGCCAAACCTGAGCTTAAAAACAGGTAAAAGTAGCCAAACCTGAGCTTAAAAACAGTTAAAGCAGATAAAACTGAGCTAAAAAAAGTTAAAATTAAAAGCACCTTTGTCGCCAAAGGAAAGCACTAGAAACATGTGCACACAAACTATATGGAGGGGTTCAACATTCAAGATTCAAGATCATTTATTGGTCTCACAGGAAATTTGTTTTGGACAATCAGTCAAATCTAACATATAGAACACATAAAGACACACTCGATACCTACATAAACACACAGCATTAATAGGCAAACATTTTAGTTAACGGCTTGAATTCAATAATTTAATGAATGTAGAGATAAAAGAAAATGTGTGTAGGTTCAAAAACGCAGAAGTGCTCATTTTCACTGGTCCTTCCACTCTTTGTACGTCTGAACATGAGTGTGGAAAAAGGCATATGCATGTTTTTGGGCATATATGAGGCTCCTGGCCTCTCCTCTTTTTCTTTATCTTTTCTCCTCATCTTTCTCTCCAATAAACCGCATCATAAAGTGCTCCAGCTGATCCATTCCACTGTTCCAGTCCTGCGGCTGTGTGGGAGGCATGCTGACAAACAGTGTGTGTGTGTGTGTACGTGTGTGTGTATTTTCCTATCTTTATGAGGACATTGATCTGCTTACAGTTATGCCATGGGGACTTCTGACCCCATGGGGACCAAACTTCAGGTTCCCATAAGGGTTAAAGATAAATGTAGGTCTCCACTAGTAAAATATCGATCTATATGAAGTATGGAAATTTATGCAAATGATGCTGGGGTTTTTTCACAAGTTCCCATTAAGCATTGGGGAAACAGGTGCAAAGTGAAGCATGTATTTTTCAAAAGGTTTGAAGATGTTTTGTATTATTTAATTGTAATATATGTGTGTGTTTACCCTCACTACCCAGTGGCTACTTTACCTACAAGTGATGATGACAAACTTGGTCCCCATGAGTCATGGAAACCAGTGTGTGTGTGTGTGTGTGTGTGTGTGTGTGTGAGACACAGAGGTATTATATGCAGTGTTTCTATGAGTGTGTGTTTAGACTTGGCAGTCTGACAGTGTGCAATTAAATTATTCCAGCCTATAGTGCTTATGAATATGGAAGAATTATGTCATCGTGTGTGTGTGTGTGTGTGTGTGTGTGTGTGTGTGTGTGTGGCTAAATGCTGCCGTGTTCTCAGCATCTCACTGTGACCCAACACTTCATTTGTGTGAGTGTCCTTTCCATCACAGCTGTGATTTTTCCCTGAACCTCATATTTTTACTGATTTCATGCGGTGGTAAAACTCCTTTAGGCGTTCACTCCACCACCACTTCTGCTAAAAATGTGAGTTTGGACTAAAGTTACCACAATCTTCTTTTGCTGACTTCTGGGCCCATTCCTCTAAGACCGCCAGGGCTATAATAGTTTTGGATTTTTCATTATAGTTTAGTTTCAGTTAGTTTTGACTCCCCCCTCCCCTTAATTCAGTTAGTTTTTATTAGTTTTTAGAGCTGGTTTGTTAGTTCGTATTAGTTATCGCTTTTGTCTGAATGCTTGGTTTTAATTTAGTTTAATTATTATTTTGCATGTTTGATATCTTTATCTAACTCGCCTTCCTATTCAAAGAAATAAATGAGGTATGGATCAGCTGAGTCAGGTTGGAGTGGGTCTTGGACAAGCAGCACTAAACCAGATAGAAACATATACAGTATAAACCAGATAGAAACACATGTATCTATATGTCTGTGGAACACCTAACCCCTGCATAACTCCACCAAATGATCCGAAATTTGGAGGGTCACTTCTCAGTACTACGGCGGATTTCTTGTGCAAAGTATCCCACCGTTACGACATATTAAAGGTGTCATTCAGCTGAAAACCATTTTTCCAAACTCCTTTTGGAAGCTGATGGGTCACCCCAACTTACCAACATATGTTGCCTTTTTGTGTCCAGTCCAGATGATCCAAACATAATTCAATCTCATTTGTCATTACTAGATCATGTGACACATTTGTGAGTGATTTCACTTCCTAGTTTTGCAAAGTACAGTGGACTAGTTTAGTCCAGTTCCTTCTCGGCTGTGGTACATTTAGGCCGTTTGACAACTCCTACGCACAAACACAGACTGTTTCCACCAGTGGACGACACAAAGCTGTCAGCTGAACAGCTTGATGAGGCCACAAATGTTATCTATCAAATGTCAGAAAAGGCTATCTGTAGTAACAGTAGTGGAGGGGTAGAAGGAAACAGAAGAGACAAAGACCAGACAGTGACACGGTCAGACTGAGTGTCAAAATGACAACGCTGTGATTCACCACAATGAGGACGGTCCACGAACACAACAAAGTCAAACATACGTTCGAGTCCAGACCTATGAGCTCTTCATCTCTCAGACAAATATTTCAACTGAGCATGTGCAGCTGCGTGGACCAACAGCCTCATGCACACAGACGGGTGTGCATTTCATACTACAGCAGGGGTCTCAAACTCCGGTCCTCGAGGGCCGGTGTCCTGCATGTTTTAGATATTTCCCTCTTTCCCATGATTCAGTTAACCCTTTAACTCCTGAGACTTTAGAAGTTCCACGTAAAAAAAAAAAAAAAAAAAGAATTACACTAAGCAACAAAATTAACTAGCCTTAAATAAAATGAACAAAAATGAAGAATAAACCAACAAAATAATTTGTAACATGAACAAAGTAAGACAAAAATGGAGCAAAATTAAAGGAAAAATAATCAAATAAAAACAAAATATAAAAAATGTCAACAAAATTAACCAATCGTACGAATAAATATTTGCAAAATTATAAGTAACATGGAAAAATTTACCAAAAAAATAGAACTATTATTGAAATTTGGTCCCAGCTTTTTTTTAATTAGTTTCATTTTGACTAAGTAAAAACACATGTTAAAGATGCAGGTTAGACACTACCACGAATCATGGTGTCTATAAATTATAAAATATCAGGATGTTGATAAAGAAGCTGCAATTCAACATCGCAATAAACACTTTTTAAACAAAAACATGAAGAAATAGCATCATGGTGAATGAATGAACTTTTGCAAGGCTATATAAACCCTGGACTGTGAATAGCAGCCATTGTGAGAAATTTCTAATTCGAACAAAATGTTTCAAGGACTTTCAAGGATGGTGACTTTTTATGCCTGTTTTCAAAAACTTTCCAGGACCTTGAACTCATTTTTCCAGATTGGCAAGCTTTCAAGGATTTCAAGGACCACTGATACTAAAACCTGATGTATGTTTATGTCCAGAAAAGTCTGTATGCACAAAAATAAGAACCGTGTACAATGACATGTATGATAAGTGGTGTTAGGCACAACAAACAACGCAAATATTTTACCTCTTAATGGACATCTCTCTTTCAAAACATAAGACTATGGGTTTCTAAGCAGCAAAATTTAGCAGCAAAGATTTAAATAACCAGCGTTGATCTACTCCAGTAGTGACGCTGATTTGGTCAGAAGTCGTAAAGAGGCCGTGGACATCTCCAAGTGAAGCAGGTGTAAAAAAGAGTGAGAGGGAAGTGTGAAACAGAGCAGATGGAGGGAGCAGTGAGAAGAAGACAAAGGGAAGGAATGTGTGCAGGACGAGTGTGAAAGTAAATAAGAGCAACACAAAGACAAGTGTGTGTAAGTGTGTGTTTGTGTGTATTCCTAGTTTTATGGGGACATTAGCTACATTTACATGACATTTTTTAATTCAGAATTATTTATTCTAAATAAAATAGTTTGGAATCAAAGCCATTTCCTCCTAGCCTAGCCGCGCTATCCCTATTCATGACATGTATGGGTATAAACGTGCTTGTCTACTGGAAGGAAACGATCACGTCCACTTCCTGTTTTTCGTTTCAACATTCAACATGGAAGGACAGATCCTATATGGCATTTTTGCATGTATTTTTGTAATAATTACGAAGCAGCAGCTCGACCGACTCAACCATCGGAATCAACAAACTAATGCCGGCAGCAGAATATGCACGTCATTAATGCGAAATACATGCATCATTGCTACAAGACCAAAAGCATGTGCAGAACGACAGGGATAATGTTAAAGTGGTAACATGTCAGAAGATTTAGCAAATTTGGAATTAACAGTGGTACGGTATATACCAGTGACTTTATTGGAAATTAAGTTTAATTCAGAATAATCATTTTCAACTGGAATTAGGTGTTTACATGGTTCATCTTAAAGAAGAATGAACCTTTATTCCGAAATAAACAGGAATAAAAACTCATGTAAACTGGCCCATTGATCTGTTTACATAGTCACACCATAGGGACCAAAATTCAGGTTCCAATGAGGGTTAAATCAAAATGTGGGTCCCCACTAGTAAAATATATATCTGTGTGAATTATGCAAATGTATCCAAATGATGTGGGTCTATAAACACAATTAGCTTTTCTCGAAGTCCCCATAAAGCATGGAGGAAACAGGTGCAAACAAAAATAGATTTTCAAACGTTTGAAGATATGTTTACTTTTTTTACTATATGTTTGTTTGTTTGTTTTTTTACTATATATATATATACATTTGTTTATTTTATGTATTTTATTATATTATATTTTTCCTTTTGTTATGTTCAACTTGGGCCTCATGAGACATGGGAACCTGTGTCTGTGTGTGTGTGTGTGTGTGTGTGTGTGTGTGTGCGTGTGAGAAACAACCAGGGAACACATTAAGAGTGATAAGTGTGTGTTAAGTACAGATGAGACAGGCGAGTGTAGGGGTGGGTGGGGGGGCACCTGTGCAGACATAGGAAATGATCTCCTGAAAGAATTCATCATTGTTGACAAGTGAGTGTGAATCAGAGACGCAAAGCTCTAACACACACACACACACACACACACACACACACACACACAGAGGACATAATCCTCACATTGTAAACTCATGAATGTTGATGCGGCCGCTTCGCCGGCAGGGCTGCGATTGTTTGCATAATGCGTCATCTCAGCCGTCACCGTGGCGATCAGCTCGCTCCTCTACCTTCTGCATGAACCTGATGTGTTTCCAGCAGATACCATCAACTGGAAAACATGTCACAACCCGAGTCAACCAAAGTCAACGGGTCCAGAAGGGAAATAAAAAAACAACAAACAAACAAAGTAGAGGGAACAAAAGAAGAGGAAAAAAAAAAAAAGAACAGCTCCTCCATAATGTGAGGGCATGAGGACAGATGAGGAGACACTGGTGGCTTTTCTGTGGAATATACGGAGCAAAACTGGAACAATATTTACCTGGGCTGTCAAAATGAAGACATTAACGCAGATACAGGAGTCTTTTTATCCACACAAGTAGCTGCACTTGTACTGAAGTACAGAATGTGAGTACTTTTGACACGTCTGGTAATCAGTGATCAGATGCACTGACAGTGTTGGATGAGAAGGAGGAATCTTTCTAAACAACACAATGAATCTGGAGCAAGAAAAGAAAAAAATCAAAACAAGGAGGCTTGTATTTAATTTCAAAGTGGGTACGAGATTGAAGTAAAGAAAAAAAGGAACAACTTTGTTGCCCTAGATCCAGGAGTCATTGGAGCCAGTTCTGACTCTGTGTGTTTGTCCTTTCCTCAGTATCTACCTGTTCCACATCCCACTCTTGTGGGGACCTGTTCCTTGTGGGGACCTGGTTCTCATCCTATGGCCATTTTATTCAACTGAGTTTATTAATGTCCAATTACTTATTAGATTAGTCGACTAATCAATGAAATAATCACTTGATTAATTGTTTTTAAATAATCATTTACCCCCAGCACTAATATTGATTAAGTATTGTGAAATTAAATATTGCCATATATTGTGACATGATTATTTTCATACACTCCTATTCATTATTATTCTATATTCCCACTTTATCTGCTACTAAATTCAAAATGATGTGGTTTCCTGGTGTGTCCACACATACTGCACTAGGTTTCTGTTAAAACTCTTCTTTTTCACTTGTTGAAATGTTTCTTTTTTTGTTCACCTGATTAGTTGTAAAAAAAAAAAAGGAAAAAAAAAAAAGAAAAGTTTTTCATAATATACCATTTTCACTATGCTTGAGACCTCTTGCCAGTAAAAAACTTTTGAACTATTTGAAGCTCAATGGAAAAATGACTTTTATCCGCAGAAACATGAGGCACCTGCATCTATTCCTTGATTGCATTTTCCTTTGTGTGTATTTTATTTATATTCCACGGGACACTCTGGTCATGTGACTCAAACCCAGACAGTGAATTAATGTTGCATTTCCACTAGTATCGGCTCAGTCCTATGGTATCCGGTCCTAAACTATGCTGAGTCTAAGGTTCCAAGCGATACTATCATGTGAAGTATCAGCAGCGGAGACACTGATTGGTGGAGTTGTCTCTGTGTCATTGCGTTATCAAGGTACGATCTGCAATTTAAAAACAAAAAAACTACATTCAGAGTTACAGTTAACAGTTAAATGCAGTCTGTAACGCAATGATGTCATTCTGGAAAAACTACACCGTGGTCGGTCACAAATCAGCACAAGTTGATGGAGCCTCACGATGACGTCCAGGCACGATAGTAAACACAATCAAGGAATAGTACATGGTCCCCGAGCTGACTTGACTAGAATCGAGTATAGCCAATACCATGGAGTGGAAACACTGCTTTAAGGGCCTGTAAGCCTGGACATAGGGCAGAGGAAACCCACATAACAGAACTTTGTAATTGACACATGCTCATTTGACACACTGATTTCAACTGTTTTTTCCATATCTGATAATTGTAGGTTTTTGGTTCATTAAAATATGTTCAAAAGTGTAGTAGAACTTTCATCACCTGCTTGGGCACACATTCACCTCAGAGTGTTTCACTGCGATATACACTGCGAATCAATAGATAATCAATACAGCAATTATCTAAACAAACCACACATCCATATTCAGTCCACTGACACCACAGCCTGGCTCTGGCTCCACCTCCCTCAGCAATTCAACATGTAACACTGCCATTCAAGCCATAATTCAAAGTTCCCTCTGAGCTCAACCCTGACTCACTTCATAATGTTGTAAATTTACAGCGTGAAAAGAAAAAAACAACAGCATTAATATTCTTAATGTCTCCCAGACAAGCTTCTAGTTGACTGGCTCAACACCAATAAGATGAAGTGTGTGTGTGTCACTTCACGTACCATTGGACAGGATCAGGTTCACAGTGGGTGTGGTGATATATTCAGTCCAAGCAGCACTTCCATGGACGTCTGCATCATTCAGTACATTTACACGTACTTACAAATTTTAATTATTGTCTTAGTCTGATAAAGGTCTTAAAGGAGTCATTCTGTTTTTGGAGGATAGAAAAATGACTGTAGGTTTTCCAGTCCTTCCTCATCCATATTCATGACATAGTAATAAGGTGTGAAGGACCCCCACCCCTACCTCCCACCCCCCGTCTCGCTTTCTCTGTGTGTGTTTACCATCCCAGAGTAACATCCAGCTAGGTTTCCTGCCGTCGCTTGTTTTGAAAACTTGCAGGGGAAAAAATTACACTTTATTTTGACAGAGAGCACATGAACGAGTTTGCTCCACCATTTTTTTCAAGTTTGTGCAGCAGCTACTGTAGCACCGTCTTCTCTTGTAGATGCTAATGCTACTTCAGATATGCTGCAATGGGGGACGGGATGGGGTGAGTGTCACCTTCATTCTGTGGGTGGGCTGAACCCCACGTGGGTGACGGCAATGTCCTGGTGAAGTATAGTGGATGGGCTTTTTCTGACTCGCTCGTTTCTGTGTTGTTTTCCGTGAATGGGAAATGCAGCCAACCAACACATGTGCTTTCAAACGCAGCATGTGTTGGTAACTCGGCGTGAGTCATCAGATTCCAAAAGGAGTGTGGAAAAGTGGCTTTCAGCGGAATGACACCTTTAACTGGAAACCAGATAACAGGATATATGTTTCCATTGTGACATTTACGTAGACACTCTATGGTCAATGTATTTGCCTGTAGAAGCTGAGTGACCATGCAATTTAATGGGACCAGATGGAACTGTTTGGTTCAATGCCTTCAAACTCGACGGTCAATGAATAAATGCCATGTTTTTGTTCTGCCCCCAAACACGTTTGGGGGTGAATGGAGTTGCAGTCGGGGCCTCAGCTGGCATGGGTGCTGAGCTTCTGCGTGATAATTGGAGGATCAGTGAAAAGGCTGGGTCACGTTTTTGATTGACAGGTATTTACATGTATTTACATCACTGACAGTTCAGCTCAGTCCCATTTCGGACTTTGCAAGAGAAGTCAAAACAGAAAATTTAACCTATTTGTTTGCATTTACTCGAGGAAATTTCCTTGTTTTTATTCCTTGTTAATTTCTTACACTGTAAATAAAACACACTCATAGTATTTCCTTGTTTCAGTTGAACGTATTTTCAACAAACATTTCCTGTTTCCGGTCCCTGGTATTGATATCAACTTGGTACGATAGGGTCACAGTGCATTTTATAGAAAAACAATAGAGGTAGAAATTACATAGAAATAAAGTGACAGGTTTTATGATGTAAGCCGACAATGAGGTTCTGCTTTTTCAAAGACCAGCGGCTACTGGTGATACTGAATGTATGGTACTTACGTAGAGAAGGCATTATTCTGGCGCTCACAGCGGATCCCTTTACAGTTGTTTGGCTCCTCTGAGGCTTTAGTCTCATAGTAAAAATACAACTGGTTCAAGCCATTAGCGAATGCCAGCAGGACCTGCACATAAAAACACATGTCACTTGGATAAAAGACAGACACATGAACACACGTTCAATTCCATGACTCCACTGTGACCCACAGTGCATCGATGCAGACATTATTATTGATTCAAATCTCATTTGTATGGGTTGGTAATGGCTCTAATTCCTGTTTTAAATCCTCAATATTTTTATGTGCATCCAGTCCAGTTTTTACCCGACAGCCATAACTACAGTTTTATTTGCACTGTTTCATACATTGGCACTGATGTGTGTGCATGTGTGTGACCTATTGCTGTTGGATGGATGAGTGACGGTTGATGTAGAGGTAATGTGAGGTGGGACGTTGATATGTAAGTGATGTATATTTGGTTTTTAGGCCTTCACCGCGTCCCACGTCAGGCACAAGGCCTATTGATACTGCTTGCAGTTTGATCTGATTCAGCCCTTTGAGCTCTAATTTGACCCCCTGAACATGCACGAAAACTCACCAAATTTGGCAGACACCTCAGAAGTGTGAAAAGCTGTGACTATTTAAAGGTTTCATAAAAGTCGGTAAAGAAATGTGTCTACAGCGCACCCTAGAACAGTGACTATAGTTTGTATTAGGCCAGATCACGCCCAAGTGAAGTTAGAGCTATGAAAATTGGTACATATGTTCGTCATATGATGATGAACAAAAAACCTAATGATGACCACGCCCATAAACCAACAGGAAGTCCGCCACCTTGGATAGAAATTTTAAAAACTGTGAGTCGTGGATTTTCACTGTCATTGGAATTTAACTATCTCCTCCTTGGCCGTTGGGCCAAATGAGCTCAAAATCGGTGAACCCGATCTAGACAAGTGGGACATCAAAAGTTGCTGTTAAAGTAGCGGTGCATAATCAAAGCAGAACAAAAACCAGAGATACATCAAGGCAAATACCTTTATTATATTAACTTTTAAGATTCAAAACCACAAAATAAAAAATGCCACTTTAGTGCCTTGCTCAAGAGCCCATCAGCAGAGCTAGCTGATGAGCTGATCATTTGAATCAGGTGTGTTGGACCCAAAGGACCAGGGCTGAAGACCACTGATTGAATGAACGTACATGTAAAAATACTCATAATGAAGTGAAGCTAAACTGCATCAGGATTCAGTCCATAAAGAATCGTCCAGTGTTAAATTTGTCAGAAAATTTGAATTTAGTTTTAGTCTCATGACGAAAATGTAATATTAGTTTTAGTCACAATTTAGTCATCTAAATCATTTTAGTGTTAGTCTTGTTTCAGTTGACCAAAATTCATAAAATTTTATGTTCTGAATTTTAGTCGACTAAAATGATATTAGTCGACGAAAATCAAAATCAAATCAAATAGTCGTCTGAAACTAGACTAACACTAAAATGATTTAGATGACCAAGATCATTTTAGTCAACTAAAATCATTTGTCAACTAAAATCATTTTAGTCGACTAAAATGAACCGTGAGCAAGGGGGCTGACACTCTGTCAAAAAATAAATAAATAAAACTGAGCCATTTAAGGTATCAAGTTGAATTTCTCTACACTGGAAATTTGCCTGAGTAGAATGTACTCAAATTTAAGAAAATTTAGTCTACGCAGACAACATTTGGTCCTCTGGATAGAGCACTGCAAACTCAATATAGAGCTCAATGTATTTAATATAGAGCTATAGACAGTATACTCAATATACAGCTAAATGTATTCTGTTTGAGGAAAATATTTTTTACTCTGGAAAAAAATGCTCAGTAATTTTTCCTGTGGAAGTGCATATAAATGTACTGAATTCAGATCAAGTGTTATGTGACATCGCAGGGATGGAGCCGCTGCACCTCCAAGGCATTTAGAATCCCATCAAACAGAACAAAGGCAGTCAGTGACAGAGCATGAAACCATCAGGCCTCATTGGGACTGGGTTTGGACCGCTGGGAGCCAAACTGTCCACATGTGGTTTATGTTGTAGGTTTTGAATTCCCTAGAGAAGGAATTAATGAGATACAAGGCTGCGATGTCCTTTCCCTGCACATGATGAGGACAGTGCGCTGCTTTCAGCAAAGCCGGTATTGTTCCTTTTTAATCCACGAAAAGAAGAGGAAAGACGAGGTCAGCACTTACCAGACAATAAATGAAAAGGAACTTGAGGATGTCCAACAGCATCCTCCCCAGTGAGATCTGCAGAGGTCCAAGGTGGGAGTTGGCGGTGAACAGGGAAATGAGTCTGAGTGAGCTAAAGATGTTAGCGATGGCGAACAGAGCCTCTGCGATCAGCGTGGGGTGCCACATCTCCCACTCCTCTCTGGGACGAGATGAGTTGTACTGGAGAAGGAGCAGGAGAATAAAAATGTCACGTTGCATATAAGAGAACATTAGAAAACAAGCAAAAACACACCTGTTCATCTGTCTGGGACTGAGGTCTCTAAGATGGGGGGGGGGGCACATAATGTTTCAGTATTTATGAACAGTCGGAAAATGCTGCTCCATATTTTCTCTTTTTCAGAACAGCGATGGCAGATGAGGAAAATACACTTTGAAAATGAAAGTGAAAACGAGTCCACTTCCTACTCTGTATATAAGTGTAAGGTTTTTGTCTTTTTACTTGGTCCAGCCCCCCAATACTCATTTTTATACTTTTAAGTTTTGAAGACAAACAGCAAATTGGTCCCTTTAACAGGATCAGACTATTGAAACAGATAGGGTAGGATAAGATAGCATAAAGAATAGGCTATAGGATATGATATACGATATATCATATCCTACATATGATAGGATACGATATGACATAATATCCTGCTTGTTTAAAAATAATGCAGATGCTCTCTGTAAACCTATTACACACCTGGTAAATGTGTCAATTAATGAGAATACATTTCCTGATGCTTGGAAAAAAGCTGTGATATCACCTATTTTCAAAGGTAGGGAGCTTACAGACGTGGGAAATTACAGGCCCATAAGTACACTCCCCATTATCTCTAAGGTAGTCTAGAGGGTTGTTGTACAACTCACCTCCCATCTTAATTTGTGCCATGTTCCATTGCATACAATGCAGTTTGGTTTCAGAGCCAATCACTCCACAGACACTGGCCTGTACTACCTTGTGGAAGAAGTAAAATCCAGGATAGACAAAGGTGGAGTAGTCGGAGCAGTTTTTCTTGATTTAAAGACACCATGAAACCCAATGTTGTGGTGTCTAAGCTGAACTCACATAACATCTCACCTGATATGATTGTTTTACATAATACGTATCAAGAAGGAAGAACTGCACAAGGATAAATGATTCACTCACCACTGAAAATACCTGTTCAATAGCAGTGCCTCAGGGTTCAATCCTGTATATATAAAAATGACCTTCCCTTCATCTGCCCTGATGTTAACACCCAAATGTATGATATGTGTCCATACAAAAAGAAAACAACAAGTAGCAAACAAACTTAATGAAGCATTGAACACAATAGTTGACTGGCTGCACTGACACTGAATACACTGTTTATGTACTTCTCTTCACATAAGAACACGACTCAAGACCCTGGAATATTTGTTAAAGGAGTAAAGCTCGATGTAGTTCAGGATTTAAAATATTTAGGGGTCATTGTTTACTCCCATTTAATATCAAGATGGTTTTATAAAGTTTATGTTATGATCCAGTGTAAATACGACTGCATCCTGGTCCATCTCATTCCCACTGCACACTTCACTGTTTGCTCACACTCAAATCACTCCTCATTCTATATTCAATCATTACACTTCCACAGGACTTCTGATGAGTTACCTCTGCTACTATTAGCATTAAACACACACACACACACACACACACAGATTGGAACAGCTGGAAAAAGAAACGCACTCACAGATGTGCACTCATTAATTTATAGACTTGCATACAGGTTTAGTTGACACACACACACACACACAGCCCTGCCTCCAGAGGATTTCTCAATGAATGTCAATTAATGTTTTGTAAAATAAAAAAAAAATTTAAATAGTATGTTGTGTGTCATGTGTCTGCAGTGTGTTATATGTCTATGGTGTGTCTGTTGTGTGTCTGCCATGTGTTGTGTGTCTGGTATTTGGTGTGTGTATATTGTATCCTTATAGACTGTGTACTTCTGAGTGTGTATGAGTGTGGGGCCTGTGTGGGAGGGGCCACCCGCCACCACCAATGACTCACAGCTGCTGCAGATGGCCTGGCCGTCTGGTGTGTGTGTGTGTGTGTGTGTTTATGACTGCACCATTCGCTCTTAAATCAGTACATAACTCTTACTGGTGTGCAGAGTTACAGCTCAACAACAACAGTATCATGAAAGCGACAGTGGGAGCGACAAAACAGAATCAAAGTAGAGCACTGAGGTGAAAACATGCGGAGGTCAAAGGTTACATCTCAGAGGGATGGGCGTGGCCTTTAGCTAGCCTTTGAAACAAACACCCACCAGCTAACTCCACAACAGCTGGAGTGCCATCAGGTAGACGTTCCACAGTGAGCACGTGCAGAACCGACCTTTTACCAGGCTCTGGTACTGAGCTTCAGCATCTCAGACACGTGTCTTCACCACAGATATTTATTATTAATTATTATTATTGTCATGAATCATGTTTTTTGTCTATTTTTTTGTATGTCTTCCTATTTTTCTGCCATTGTTAGTGTTTTGGTGGTTTGTCACCAGAGTCTCTCCTCCCCGTTAATTTGTCCTCATGTATTACACCCGTTTTCCTTCCTATATATACCTGCTGTTCCCTCTTCCTCTGTGTGACTTTGTCTGCGACTTATGAGCATTTCTACATCTGGTTTTCCTTGTTGGTCAAGTGTTTTACTGGTTCTCTCTCTGCTTACTCCCCGTCTTGTCCTATTGTGGATTTTATGTGTTCTGATGTTTAGCCTAGTTTTAAGTTCGAGTTTACCTAACCCCTGTCAGTGCCTCAATCTGTCTCTGACCCTCGGCTTGACCCTCTTCAGGACTCTGGTAATGGATTTTGGATTTCATTTTGGTTTGCCTTATGACTACCTGGTCCTGAACCCTGCCTGAACGACCTGTGAGTTCCCCTCAGTTGCTGCAGTCTGTGATCAGATGGACACTAAGAAAAACAGCACTATTTATTAATAATGTAATTGTTAATAAATGTTGTTAAATGTACTTCTTGTCGTGTCCATCCATCCATTGATCTTTCTATCTGTCCATCCAGTCATCCGTCCGTCCGTCCGTCCATCCATCTCAATTCAATTTTATTTATTGATCCCCATACGACAACAAGGTCATCTCACAGGGCTTTACAGAGTTGATTAGAAAAGACAAACAATCACAGAAATAGATGCAGTTCCAGGCATCCCCTGTCCTTAAACCCTTCTTCTCAGCAGGAAAAACTCCTAAACCCAGTGGCAAAAAAGAAACCAGAGGAGAACCACAGTGAAGGACAGATCCACTACCATTGACAGACAGACTATAGATGGACGTCCATTTGTAGATGAAATGGAGGGGGAGCAGGTCCAACTATCAGATGGGTGAGGGTGGGGGAGGAGGTCTGGAGTCACAGGTCAGCTTCCATCCATCCATCCATCCATCCATCCATCCATCCATCCATCCATCCATCCATCCATCCATCCATCCATCCATCCATCCATCCATCCATCCATCCATCCCTCATCATTAGACTAAAGTGATAAATGGGATGACTTTACAGTTTGAATAACAGGAAACTATTAGTACAGACGAAGGGAAATGTCAAACATAGATTACCTTTACATAGGCCACTATCTTCAGTGAAATGGTGGCCAGGTAAAGGGAGTTCATGGCAAAGTCCATCAGGTTCCACCAGTCATGGATGTACTCTGTGAACCCGCCATCCCACATCTCCTTTATCTCAGCCCAAATGAAGCCTAGAAGACATAAGCAGCACAGTTATTTTTATACACACACACACACACACACACACACACACACACACACACACACACACACACACCATTGGGCAGTGAGTGTAATGTTTTTCAATAAAAAAAAAACAAAACAAAACTGAGAAATATTGAATATGAAACCCAATATTATGAAAAAAGGGACATTCTACGATGCTTAGTTGTTGAGAAAACTGATAAAACGTTCAAATGGGATTTCGCATGTTAAATAAAAACAGGATATTATTTTTAGATACGTTATTTCCGCGTTGGCTTGCAATTTTATTTTATGGATCAATAGGAGTACCTTAGAGGGTAGGAAAATAATGGGAAAAAAAAACCTAAATTTAGTTTATGCGATATAGCCTTTTCAATATTCAACCACTTATGATATTATTCGACCACGTCACTGTGACGTCATACGATGTCATACGACATCTGATGTCTGAAAACAGGAGATTCTATCTTGTCTGAATCCTGAGATATTACCACTTATGGTTTATTAGCTGTTGACCTTTGACCTTTATTGCTCAAAATCTAATGGGTTCTTCCTATCATTCCTTAAAGTTTAATCAAAATCCATTTGGAACTTTTTGCGTCATCCTGCTGACAGACAGACAGACAGACAGACAGACAGACTCTGATTTAATACTTCTTTGGCAGAGGTAAAAATACATGTTTCACTTTGTAGCCATTTCCCTCATGCTTCACGGTGACTTTCGGAAAAAAAAACAATTCATGTATTTATCAGACAACCTCATTTGCATAAAGTTGCGTAACTCCCAGAGATTTATATTTTACAGGTGGGGACCTACATTTATATTCAACCCTCATGGGGACCTGAATGTTGGTCTCCATGGTGTGACTGTGTAAACATACCAATGTCCCCATAAAGATAGGAATATAAGAACACACACACACACTAGTCTTTATGAATCAGGTCTTGGCTCAGATTCTCGTTCTGGCTCTGAATTGATGTCAAACCCAGCATTTTCTTCTGTTGAACCAAAACACATCTTCATATTTCTTCAGTATATTCTCTTGTATATTTAATAATTTTCATACAGTTTAACTTGTTTGCCCCTGGATGTTCTGAGGCAAATAGAGAGAGGGCAAATGATATGAAGAGGTGGGAAGTAACGAAGCTAAAGTACTTTTTTAATGGACTGAAGTATCTGTACTTTACTTGAGTATTTTTTCTGAAAACTTGACTTTTCCTTCCTACATTTGTTCATAAATATTCTCCTTCTATTCTCATTATAGACATTACTTTTACAAACTAAACAGATGTGACAGCATGAAAAATAAGTCACTTCAGAGGGAACATCAGAGGAGAGAAATTGTGATTTTATATCTCATAACTTTGACTCTTTCTCATAATTACACAGGTCTTATCTTATATTTATGACTTTATATATCATACTGATGATTTTTTAAGCTCAGTTGTGCCATTTTATCTCATAGTTGAAATTCTTTTTCCTCATAATTAGGCTTTTCTTATCTCATAATTTTGACTTTTTATCTAAAAATTATACATTTCTGCTGCTGGTCCCAGACTGTGAACCAACCCGCCTCAGTATCAGACAGACCCCCTCCTCAGCTGTTTTTCAATCTCTTCTTAAAACCCATCTGTTCTCCCTGTTTTTTTTTTAACACTCCTGCAATGCTGACATTTTGTTTTCAGATTCGTATATAACCCCCGAGGGGTATTTGGTTTGTTTATTTATTTATTT
>CM035800.1:28423161-28430661 GCA_020466265.1 Siphamia tubifer
ATTACAACAGTCTGCTGTTTTCTATGCTTTTTATTGTTTTACTGCACATTCAACTAAGCTCCAGTCAGCAAAAAAAAAAGTCATTGTCATAGTTGAAGCAGAAAAACACTCAGGTTTTCACATAAAAGCTTCATTTCAAAACAAAAGCTCAGCAGGTTTCAGAGGGTCTCTGCTGTGTGGAAAACATGAGCTACATCTGAATTCCTGTTGGAAAAAGGAAAACATTTAAGCACCGATCTGTGAATCAGTGCATATTACATAAGATGTGAGTGAGAGGGTGGTGTTTGATTACTGCTGGTCAGTGGACAAAAGCAGCACACACACACACACACACACACATATATATATATATATATATATGGTACCTCAACTTACAAAAGACCCTGAATAATTTAAGTTACGAAAAACATTTACCTCAATTTTTTGTGTCTGAATATGAAAGAAAATTCAATTTACAAAACTAAAACATAAATAGAGTACTGTATATACTGTACGTAGCATCTTTGAAGAGTCTACTGTTTTTATATTCAACCTGTATCAGAAACACACTGAATCGTGTAGCTGGGACACTGAAAATAAAATAAATTTTTTTTAAATTAAAATTTAAAAAAAAGCTACTAAGACCAAAACTACCTGCAGTGACTGACATCTGCAAATCCATGTACATGAATGCAAATAAAAAGTAAGAAAGAGCAGAAAATTCTAAAGGAAAAGAAGTGGATCTGCACTAAAGTCTCACACGACTTCAATAAGTGACGTTGATGAAGTTAGAATTATTCTGCAGACGTCCAGGCTCATCCCACTTTCATCTCAACTCATTCTTCACTCTATCAACTCCAGCAACAAAGCCTCAGGTTTGGACAGAAAAGCAGAAGCTGGTATTTTAATCACTAGGAAATGCAGAGTAGTGGCGCAGGTGGGACACAAAGACACCAGCCGACGGGAAGGTGTGTCCACATGGACCCCAGACCCTTTTGATTAACCCACAAAGACCCACCGAGAGGAGTTCTGAAACTGTTCCCAAAGGAAACTTTCTATATGTTTCATCTGTATTAAGTGATTTACCAAGATTCATTTGTCTTTATTTTGATTTAGATTTAATTCACTGATCATTTATCAAAGCTCAAATATGGGTTCTTCTACTGAATGAATAGTTCTAACTAAACAGTTCTACTGTTTAAACCATCTGGCTACTGACTGAATAGTTCCAATTATTAAATAGTTCTAGAGACTGAATAGTTCTACTGATTAAACTGTTCTACTACTAAATGAATAGTTCCATTAATTAAATAGTTCTACTAAATGAATAGTTCCATTAATTAAATAGTTCTACTAAATGAATAGTTCCATTAATTAAATAGTTCTACTAAATGAATAGGTCCATTAATTAAATAGTTCTACTAAATGAATAGGTCCATTAATTAAATAGTTCTACTAAATGAATAGTTCCATTAATTAAATAGTTCTACTAAATGAATAGGTCCATTAATTAAATAGTTCTACCGAATGAATAGTTGCACTAAGTGAATAGTTGTACTAACAGAATAATTCCAGTTAAACAGTTCTCCTACTAAATTAATAGTTCTACTACCTAAACAGTTCTACTGTTTAAACCATCTGGCTAGTGAATGAATAGTTCCAATTATTAAATAGTTCTAGAGACTGAATAGTTTTATTGATTAAACACTTCTCCTAAACATTTTACTGATTGAATATGTCCATTAATTCAATAGTTCTACTAATCGGATAGTTGTACTAACTAAACAGTTTTACTTATTCAACAGTTCTACTGATTGAATATTTCCTCTACGTCAATAGTTCTACTTTCAGAATGTGACCTTCTCCCTTTAAAACCAAACCTGTGCTGAAGCTGAATGTAACATTTTCTTCTACCTTCCTAAAAGTGTTTCACTCAAACTGTGGCACAAACTCCTGCTGTGAAAACCAGACTTTGACAAAGACCCAGATTTATTTTCTATAAATACGGTCGAAGCCAGATTCTCCTCCCACTGATGGAAGTCTGATATCTGCTTCAGACAAACTGAAAACCACAGACTTTCATTCCCTTTGATACAGACATGAAGGACGATCTGTCTATTATCTTTTTAATACATAAATAAAGAAAGAAGTTAACAATAGTTTTTAATGGAAGCTGTGATTAAATTGATTAAAAATATGGTTAGCTCATGTTTTAGAGCACAGGTGTCAAACTCCAGTCCTCGAGGGCCGGTCCTGCATGTTTTAGATATTTCCCTCTTCCATGTGATTCAGTTTAACCCTTTAACTCCTGAGAACTAACAAAAAATAATTGGTAACATGAGCAAAGTAAGACACAAATGGTAGAAAATCAAAGAACAATACTAACATTAAAAAAAACAAAATGTGGAAAAAAAAGAGCAACAAAAACCAATAAACATTTACAAAATCACAAATAATGTGGAAAATTTTGAAAAAAAAAAAAAATTACGAAAGAAGAAAACTAGTATTGAAATTTGGTCCCAGCAATTTTAATTTTGCCTTTAAAAAATGTTTAAATAAAATAAAATAAAAATCTTGCTTTTTGGCACCCTTTCCATGCACAAATCTAACAGGAAAATAGTGGAATTTTTCTGAATATTTAAACTAAGTCATCCATTCAGAATCAACGCTGACACTTAAAGAGTTAATAATCAGCTCCTCATCAGACTGATAATGATGCAATGGAAGAGGGAAACATCTAAAACATGCAGGACACCGGCCCTCGAGGACCGCACTTTGACACCCCTGTTTTAGATTGTTAGTATATAAATATAGTTAACATCAAAATCACACCATTTGGAAGAACATTGAGAAATTTTAATTTTGCTGTTTTGAGCCAAACTGTTAAAATGGAAGTGATTAGGGCATGTGTTTTTCGACCTATTTTTTTTACCTCTTCTAAAGTTTTATACAACATCACACTTTCATATTAATAAGTAGAGGGTTCCTAAAGGCAAACCAACGTGTCCTGAAGTCTGAAATAGTCGACTGCTGAGTGCAGAGTTTGACGCTCTGGAAATTCACGATGTTGTTGTATTCTTTTTGAAAACAACAACCTGTCCGTAGGCTAAGGTTTGCTGTTGCATCCGACTTTATTTAAATTTCTAATGACATACTGGATTATAGTTTTTAAAAAGGATGCAACAGAATTAAATGCGAAAATATCTTCCTGTTTGTGCAGATTTTAATGATTTTGAAGTTGTTTATGAAACAGGTTTTGTATATTTTGTGGTTATTTTTTTAAACTTTGTATATAATTAGTGCAGTTTGGAATTTCACAATGTCTGTAAATTTGAGTAATTTTGAGTGTAAGTAGAATGTGATCCAGAAAAACACAGACAATAGATTTGTTATGGCTACTCTTCTTATAAAAAAAAAAGATGTAAATTTGAAAAGGTCAAAATAGAGTAGTCAGTGAGGAGGAGGAGGTTTAAGAACTCACTAGAACAAATATAACTCACTGGCGGAGATTTTTCTGTTTTCAAAAATACATAAGATTAAACAAAAATATTATCAGGACTGACTTCCAAAAATAAAACTAACTTAATCTAGTGTGTGTGTGGTTGAAAAACTATATCACTCCTCACACCCTGTCCTCATTCCTCATGCACACCGAGAGAAAAATCACACACCCTACCTGATGGGGACACCCCCTAATTAAAGGTGAAAGGAGGTGCATAGCCTGGGCAGGAGCAGGTCAAAGGTGAGAGGCAAATACAAATAAATAAATAAATAATTCAAATTATTTAGCCTTAGCATTATACAAATAATAATGATATTTCCAAATATTAAAATTGGCTCCAACAAGATGTGTAATGTGTGAAACTGATAATTAAGTGCATCTAACATCTGCTAATATAAAGGAAACCGGTTGAAAAAATGCCCTCTGCACATGAGTGGGTCACTTGACTTTATTACCATCTGCTTCCTTAAACTAATCAGATTTCTGGGCAATCTGCCTTGACCACTAAAGTAAGAAAAATGCTAACTGCGGCTACGCTACGTAGCGCTGCTTAATTCAATTTCTCCGCAGCTTGATGTAATCTGCTCCCGCTGCTCAACAAAGCAATATGCTAACCCAAAGCTATGCTAACACTAACTCAATCTAGCTGCACATAAGCATGTGATTTAAATGCAAATATGGAAACGCGTGTGCACTCGTTCATTTATTCATATGCGATCTGTTTCCTCTTTGTCTCATACTCATTTTTTACTCAAATATAGTCCTCCATCTGTCCTTTACAAATGGTTCACTTCCTCTCTCTCTCCCCTCTAAACTCTCACTGACTGCTTCCACTTTTACTAATGTGTGTACGTGTGTGTGCAGATACTGTGTTTCACAGACTCATAAAATGTATATTAAAGGTCTTTTTTCCCCCTCTCTTCATGGATTGATTTTTAATTCCTCCAGGTGTTGAATAACTGAATTACTCTTCCGTTTTACAGGTTTTTACACATTCACCTCAGAGGCTTCAGAGTAAAGAATCAAATCTCTTTTCTCGCTAATGAATACCCCATGGTCTCAGATGGCAAACGTGATACCTCCCGTCGCAGATCATCACTGAATGTGGTCTGTAAACTGTGTAATAGCAGATTTTAAAATCTTTTTCTGGTCAAAGTCACATAAACACCCTGAGGTTTTATAAGACTTAACAGTGTTCACCTTAACTACTGACAAATGGATGCATTCAATGTAGTGTCTGATAAAGTGATAATACAAGTGATAATATCAGATGTTAAGATGATAATATTAGTGATAAATTAAAGAGTGGAAGGGGGGTTAACTGGTTACTTATAAATAGTTAACACCCCTTACACTATATTAGATTTAACACGATTTCCCTGAAACTGGCCGACCAATCACAGTCAAGTATAGAGTCAGAGGGCGGGTGTAACTAAGTGACACTGCAACGATTTGGAGAAACAACTGGAAAGAACCATTGAAGAAGAACAACAATGGGTGGTGATTTTCTTTTATCAAAGATGAGTGAAGAATGTGAGAAAACATCCACAATCTTTAAATTATTTTTACAGTCGTTCAGCTCCATAATCCACCATTTTCTTTAGTCATTCCTAACTTTCTCCGGACTCTTCAGTCAACTTTCCGGCGCTCTAACTACGTCATCCTAAAGATTACGCTGATTGGTTGTTGTACTGTCCTATTGCATACAGAGAATTTGAAAGACAACCTTTTAGCCCCGCCTCCTCTGACTATGAAGCACCACTAGACCCATACATGGAATGAATAGAGATAACTACATTTTTACTATTTTAGACAAACTTTTCAGATACTGAAATCAGTTCCATGACCTTGTGTTTTTCTACTTTCATATCTTTTGGTCTCAGGTGCATGAACATCTCTTTTTTTTTTGTTCTATCTGTTCATACTTGGCCTGTTTTTCTGCTAATGAGCCCTCAGTGCTGCTTCCTGCTGCGTCCTGGTGTTTGGTTCATCAGATTAGCAGCGCTCAGTTTAGTTTGTGCATGTGCATAGATAATCATCAGATTTGGCTTAGGCTGTGTGTGAAACAATAGTCTGGCAATGCATTGTGGGAAACGCTGTAAAAGGTTGCTCAGTGTTGGAGCTGCTGTGTGTTATATCATGTGTGCAGTCGTGTGTTTGTTTAGGTACCAATTAAGAACACATGTTGATGGATTAATTGAAGCAATAATCCATTTGGAAGTGAATGAAACATGAATGAAGGTCAATGTATTATTCATCTGCTGCAGATTACTGAGGCATAACTCCAGGAAAAAAGAAACAGGCACACACACACACACCAACTTTAAATCCATGTATTATTGAGACGACTGTTAATGTATAATTTAGGATGACTGCAGGTATCACAGGCCCAAAGACAAAAAAAGACATTTAAATCATTTAAATGCACAAACACAGAATGGACAAACGTTACCCCCCTCACACCTACACACGCACACACATTAAACTTTTAGGGGGTGTATTGTGGGCTAAGAGGAGGTTAAATGGCCAAAGAGAGTAATGGTTTTCTGTTAAACGTCGCCTTTAATCTGCAGGTTGACGGGAGCAGATGGATCAAAATGGCAAGAAGAGTAGAAGTGAAATGAAGCGAAGACATCAGCGACATGTTTCCTTTCAACTTCAGACATAAAAGAGGAACCTGAAGGAAAAGGAAACGGTGTGGAGAGACGGAGAACGTCAAAGAAACAATAGGAAAAAGACTGAGACCAACATGTGGTAAAGATGTCCATTGGTCTACTGGTCTGTTGGTCCATTTAGTTTGTTAGTTTGTTGGTCTGTTAAACCATTAGTATGTTGGTCTGATGGTCAGGTCGCCCCTGGCAACAGCAGCTAAAGATCATGTTGTCATGCTGTTGGTCTGGTCTACTGGTCCATTGGTCCATTACTGTATTAGTCCATTAGTCCCACGGTTCTCAAACTGGGGTCCGCGGACCCCTAGGGGGACGTGGCGCATGTCCAGGGGGTACGCGAAATTATTCACGGTTTTGTTTTTTTGGTTTTTTTTGCTGTTTTATTTTGAAATGTGGAAGTTTTATTTTGTAGCGAGCGGGCGGAAGTAACAGCGCTGTTTGACGCCAGCTTGACTAAATTGAGACGGAGGGAGTCACAGGCTATTTTTAGCCACCCTGCGCGAACATGGATCGATTTTTGTGTCCGCCAAGTTCCTCAAGAAGTGGTAAAAGAAATGACAATGAAAATGACAATGACAAAAACAAACGACCTAACCCTAAAAAGAGAAAGTACATTGATAGTTATATTGAGTTTGACAAGCCCATCCCTCTCATTAAGTCTCTGTCTGTCTGTCTGTCTGTCTGTCTGTCTGTCTGTCTGTCTGTCTGTCTGTCTGTCTGTCTGTCACACACACATACGGTTTTGTGTGTCTTTTGTTCCATTTATTATTTTAAAATTATTTAAAATTTTTGTTTCTGAAGTGCTCATTTATATTATAATACCTGAAAATGTTGCTGGTTTGCACAAAAGCACTATTAAAAAAGGTTATCATTGTTTCATAATAATCATTGTTGAAGTGTTTTTTTTTTAATCATTTTCAGTATCGCGAGGATGAGGGGGGACATGGAAAAATTTCACCCCTCCAAGGGGGACCTGGGCCAAAAAAGTTTGAGAACCCCTGCATTAGTCTATTAGTCTATTGGTCTGTTGGCCCAATAGTTAGTTGGTTGTTGGTCTGTTGTTCTGTTCGTCTGTTGGCCTGGTGGTCAGTCTGTTGGTTTAGTGGTCCATTAGTCTGTTGGCCTCTGAGTCTGTTGGTCTGGCATACTGGTTTGTCGGTCCATTAGTTCATTAATGTGTTGGTCTGTTATTCTGTGGTCTGGTAGTCCCTCAGTATGTTGGTGCATTAGTCTGTTTGTCTGTCAGTTCATTGGTTAATGGTAAACTAACTACACACATTAATTCCTACTGTGCAGCGTCCCTGTTCTGTTATATCTGACAGTTTCTGAAAAGAAAAAAACAGGTTTTCA
>CM035800.1:28435661-28455661 GCA_020466265.1 Siphamia tubifer
TGGTGTCCCCTATAAACACATGAACTATTTTTTCCCCCAGAAGTCCCCATAAAGCATGAGAGAAACAGGTGCACAGAAAAACAAGTATTTTTCAAAGGTTTGAAGATTTTTTTTTTATTATTCGTATTCCTTCTATTCTTCTTCTTCTTATTATTTATTCTTTTTTTTTTGCTGTTTTATTGACATTTTATGTCACATTATGTCACACAAGGTCTGTAATTGAGTGACATTATATTTTTAATGATTTCTTTTGATGTAATTTTTTTTTTAATTTATTAAAAACAATAAGAAGGAAAAAAATGTGTCTACACTCTTTACCCAATGTCTACTTTACCTACAAGTGATGATTAGAAACTTGGTCCTCATGTAACATGGAAACCAGTGTGTGTGTGTGTGTGTGTGTGTGTGTGTGTGTGTGTGTGTGTGTGTACGTGTGTGCATCCAGCAGGATGCATTGATCCCGCAGAGACATGGAGAGTATATTGGAGATGTAATTTGCATTGATCACACTGGAGAATGCTGACGAGGATTTGCGCACACAAACGCACACACACACACACACACACACACACACACACACACACACACTGCAGTACAAAACCACTTGCATTAGTGCACAGATGATCCCATATGCACCATAAACATTCCAGGCAGATGTTAAACATAAAACACACGTTCTTATTGAGAATGAATATTGATTTGATCAGCTCACATTTAGTTCAAGCTTTAAACCTGTTGAGACGTATGTTTTAATAAATGTTCAGAATGTACTAACCTTTTCATTTTCATTTTGTAATAAAGCTGTAATTTGTAATGAATTTTGCCACATTATGTAATAAACAAGGCTGTCAAACCTGGATTAATCCATCATCATGATTAATCTGATAAAAAGAAATTTAATGGAATTAAATAGAAGTGTTGTTTACAGTTCAAGCTGTTTTGTTTTTCCAGATCTATTGTCTATGAATCAGTTCTTATATTGGACTGAAAAGTTCCTCTATAGGTGATTCTGTCTGATTTTAAGTGTGATGAGATATTTGGACTAGAAATGACAACAATACACTTGGTGTAATAATAATAATAATAATAACAATAATAATAATTATAATTATTATTATTATTATTATTATTATTATATTTTCCCCCAGTGTGGTGAAAGGCTGAATACAACTCCTCTGCTGCTTTTGGGTTAGAGATAGTAGGATTCTGAAGGGTTAGGGTTAAAAATGTTGGTGAGACAATGTGGCTGCACATTAACACACACACACACACACACACACACACACACACACACACACACAGGAGTACAAACACTAGAAAGAAACAAAGGAACAAACAAAGAGGAGGTCAGAGACAAAAAAACATATGAAAACAAGAGGGAGATTAAAAGACTGAACAGAGAAGGTTAGAAAGAAAAGGACACAGTGAGAGGAGGAGGAAGAAGACAGATACACACACACACACACACACACACAGGGTGTCTGTAGAGGCTAATGTGCCATGTGCTTGTTTGTCAACATGTGCTGTCGTCGTGGCAACGCCTCTGTCACCAGGCGTGTGTCACATCTGTCTTTATGATCCACACAGTCAGCTCCACGTCCACAACATCTTTAACATTTACCTTCATATTCATGTCCTGACTGGACGCATGTGATATATATATATATATATATATATATATATATATATATATATATGATAGAAAAGGCTATCTATCTATCCATCTATCCATCCATCCATCCATCCATCTTACATGAACATTTCACTTTTATTCTCTAAACTACTAACTACACTTCTCCCAAATTCCAAATATAAATGTAATCTATCTATACAAAAAGTGATACAATTCCAAAACGTATTCAAAAACTCTTCTAAAATACAGAAAAAAATAACAATTATAAAAAAAATAATATAATAATTCAAACGAGAAAACATCCAAAATGTGCAAAAAATAGAAACGCATGCAATTAACATGTTCATCCAATAGCGTCACATCTAATTTTATGATCCACACAGTCAGCTCCACACCCACGACACCATTTACCTCCATATTCATGTACTGTCATGTGACATCCATGACCTATCCATCTGTCTGTCTGTCTGTCTATACATATAAAAACATCAAATGAAAGAGCACTGTAATTAAAATGTCGCAAAAGAAAATAAACATGTACAAATAATATTAAATAAAGTAAATGTACAAAGAAATAAATTAATCCAGATCAGTACAATGATGTTTTATAAATTAAAACCACAGGCACAAATTCAATCATACTCTACTTTTTATTTGACTGTTTGTTTTCATATCCAACTAATTGTGTAAAGACCTGTGAGGAAACACTATTGCGACATACGGGCTGTACAAATAAATGTAATTAAACTGAATTAAATAAAGGATGCCATCCAGGGCTCTTAAAACCGTTTTATAGAATTTAAGAAATGATTGAGTGGCTTTGTGTGTGTTTGCTTTCACCCTCCAGCGTTTATACTAAGCGTCTGTGATTCTGTGAATTGGGTTCACAGTGGCAGCTGACATAAGAACGTACCAACCTTCAACCCCGTAACAAAGACTCATATCCTTAACAGTGTTTTTGGGTATGGGGTTCAGTGTTACGGGGTTGAAGGTTTTAGTTAAAAATAGCCATAGATCCACATGAGCTAAGGTATGGAGCATTAGAAAGCATGGGGAAAATAACATTTTACAAAACAGTTAGTAGTTTTTTCTCCCAAACAATATTAAATATAATTCATGCTTGTAACAACAGCTGTGTTTCCATTACCCTTAGAAATTCACTATAAAAACTGGTAAAGGAAACACCTGAATTAAGAAAAAAAACCCCACTGAAATATCGATTAAAAAGTTTTTACGCTTTCATGAGGTGATTTTTCAGACGTTACGATCTTCTAATATATCGCAAAATCATGATGCATACACTTTTTCTGCAATTATACATCACAGGACATGACGTACATGGTCACATGATCACTTCTCTTGGAGTGAAAATGGTGCGATACACATGGACAGAGGAGCAGACGGAGGCTGTATCTGAACTTGGTAACACTTTATAATACCTACACACAATTGACTATGTATTAACCACTTATTACCCATTTATAAATGAGTTCATTATGTATTAACCATTTGTGACCTATTTGTTAATGTCTTGTAAAGGTTCATACTAGTGTCTTCCAAAGATAAATGTAAAATTAGATTATTTTTAATTTACAGGTGCAGTGTTTGTATATCTGCTTTACAGGTAAACAAAGAAACAGTTGTAAACACTGCACCTGTTGGTTAAAAATAATCAAATTTTACATTTACACTAATATGAAGCTTTACAAGACATTTATAAAGAATATAAAGAATTCATAAAATTTGATATTATGAAAAAAATTATTTTAGTTGACTAAAATAATTTAGTCGACTAAAATAATTTTAGTGGATTAGACCCCAATTGACCCCAGTGATGATAAAACGAGTAATAATTTTAGTCGACTAAAATAATTTTTTTCATAAAGATTTTTTTTTTTTTGTAATTATCACTCGTCCCTCATCATCTGAACCCTTTATCCTCACTAGGGTCACTGGGGGCCTAATCCAGCTACAATGCGCGCAGTACACCCTGTATGAGACATTGATACCAAATTTGCACACACCTCAGAAGTGTGAAAAACTGCAAGTATTTATAGGTTTCGTAAAACTCTGTAAAGAAATGTGTCGACAGTGTTTCCTAGGAAAGTGACAATAGTTTGTATTAGGCCAGATCACGCCCTAGTGATGTTAGAGCTATGAAAATCGGTACACATGTTCGTCATATGAGGATGAACAAAAAACCTAATGATGGCCACGCCCATTAACCAACAGGAAGTCCGCCATCTTGGATTGAAATTGCAAAAACTTTGTGTTTTGATGGTGGGAGGAAACTGGAGTACCCGGAGAAAACCCACATAGATACGAGGAGAACATGTAAACTCCGCACAGAAAGGTCAGGTGTGGGAATAGAACCAACAACCTTCTGTCTGTGAGGCACGAATGATAACCACTGCACCACCGTGTCGCCCTGTTTTAGTATTTGGTGGTTTCGTTTCTATGAAAATCTTTGAGGTTAAACCTGTGGGTACGTACGTCAGCACACGTCCTCACACCATCACTACTTTTTCTTCATCGTCTCAAATCACATCTTCAAGTCTGTCTGGATAAAGGAAGTGTGCGCCTCACCCCCTCCTTCCACCTTTCCTCCCACTGCCAGTGCTCCGCCTCAGGAGAGAAAAAAATAAAAACACTTCGCTTCCTGCTCTTATGTCTCCCTTAATCCATCTGTGTATCATCCCGCCGCCGGGCCTCCTCCTCCTCCTCCTCCTCCTCCTCCTCCTCCTCCTCCTCCTGCTCTTCGTCCTGTCGCTCCTGCTTTCGTAGCGTCGATCGCAGAAGGCTTTGAAGAGTGTGGACAGACAGATGGACAGAGACATAAGACGCCGTGGGGGATAACTAACTCTATCCCATCTCCATCAGTCGTCCTCTTGTCCTCTCCAGTCGTCCGTCTTCTGTCTGTCCCATTAAATCTGTCTCCTCTGCTTCGGTGTTCACTTCACTCACACTTGTTCCAGCTCATTATCAGTACCTATTATTTCCTTCCCTGCTTCACACAAGCTACTGGTATCTTTGTCTGTTTAATGTCCACTGACCGTGCACTCACTACATTTATCTGCACGCAGAGAAATTAGAATAGGTAGGTATGTAGGTAGGGAGGTAGGTAGGTAGGTAGGGAGGTAGGTAGGTAGGTAGGTAGGTGGGTGGGTGGGTGGGTTTAGGGAGGGAGGGAGGTAGGTAGGTTGGTAGGTAGGTAGGGAGGGAAGGAGGGAGGGAGGAACGGAGGGAGGGAGGGAGGAACGGAGGGAGGTAGGTAGGTAGGTAAGTAGGTAGGTAGGAGGGTAGGGAGGGAGGGAAGGAGGGAGGTAAGTAGGTAGGTAGGAGGGTAGGGAGGGAGGGAGGGAGGGAGGGAGGGAGCTAGGGAGGTAGGTAGGTAGGGAGGGAGGTAGGTAGGGAGGGAGGTAGGTAGGTGGGTGGGTTTAGGGAGGGAAGGAGGATAGGTAGGTAGGTAGGGAGGGAGGGAGGGAGGGAGGGAGGTAGGTAGGTGGGTGGGTTTAGGGAGGGAAGGAGGATAGGTAGGTAGGTAGGGAGGGAGGGAGGGAGGGAGGGAGGGAGGGAGGGAGGGGGGAAGGGAGGGAGGAAGGGAGGTAAGTAGGTAGGTAGGAGGGGAGGGAGGGAGGGAGGGAGGGAGGGAGGGAGGTAAGTAGGTAGGTAGGAGGGTAGGGAGGGAGGGAGGGAGGGAGGTAAGTAGGTAGGTAGGAGGGTAGGGAGGGAGGGAGGGAGGGAGGTAAGTAGGGAGGTAGGAGGATAGGTAGGTAGATTGCAGTGCACAGTTTCACACCATTACGACAAACAACAACAAAGATATTAAATTCATTTCATTTCTCTTTCTAACTTTTCCACTCTGAGCATTGCTGTACACATATCCTAAGTACCGCCCCCTGGTTTGGCTACATTACTAATGACAACCGACTGCTGTTATGGACTTTCATAAAGTCTCTTTGACAACATCACAACTGTGCTACACACCGCTAACAACTTCAGTCCCACCCAGGAATTCCTTGACATTTTTGTCATTGTTGCGTCCACAGCAAGTCCAGTTTCAACTGAGGCTATTATTACGGTGCATTTGCATGACTTAAACAAGGTCTGTAATTGAGTGAATTGACATGAAGAACATCTGATTCACCTTCAATTGAACATTGCACCAATCTTAATGACTGTAGGCTACATTAGTATCTGGTTCATCCACTGTTCAGCTTTATCACTTCACTTTTAGACCCTTTTCATTTCTGGTTTGTTTGTTGCTGCTGTAGTTTAGTCGGCGGAGCCACATTGACCAGTTTCCTGCTTTTCGTGCATTCAAGTCTGAAAGTAGACAGTGACATTTCAGTGGCGGCTCACTTCACGGGTGTAATATATCTTGCTGCGTGTTGATTGGGGTCCCCTGCGTAAGCATGACACAAACCACTACAGAGGTAGACTGTCTGCCCCACCAGCAGCAACAACTTAACACCATTAGCATTATCATACTCACAGATTCCAGTACACACTTCCAAAACAGCCCCAACTAATTATTATAGTCTTTCTTTCTGCTCCTTTCAACTCATTTCCACAACACATTAGTAGTAAATAAAATTGTAGAGCAGTTTCCTTGGTCTGGATATAGACAATAGCTCAGCTTAGATCTGCGTGTAATTGTGCTGAAACCCCAGTACAAGTAGCAGGTGTGTAGTAATCATCAGGTCATGGTTAGCGTTAGCCTTAGCTGCAGTTCCCTACCTCTTTTTGGTGATATTTGATGGCCAGTTTGAGCTTGGCCAGGTCGTGACACTGTCGTGGATCCAGTTCCTCACTCTGGTCATTGTCTCGGTGGTTCAGGATGGTCTCCAGTTCTCTGGAGCTCCGGGCCTGGTCCAGAAGGTCTTTGGCAAATCGCTTGCACTGCTGCGAAAGCTCCTCATATTCCTGACGAAATTCATTTTCCACCTGAAATATTGGAGACAAATGTATTCTTACTTTTAGCTTCAACACTTAAGAGTTACTTAAAGCTAATTAAACTTGGATGGTGTTAAAAGGTAATATGTTCAGCTTCACAAAATGTCAACTTATACCAGTAATTAAAATAAAGATGTGACATTTATCGCTCATTAGTTTAGTCTAAAATGTCGTAAAGTGTGGAGCATTTTCATTCGAGTGGGACCATCTCTGATCTTGTGATCCCCCCTAAATAAAAGATTTCTTGAGCTTCAGTCATTAGGAGAGGTTTCCAGAGTAGAATACGACCCATTTATTTAACCATTGCGATATCTTTTTTGAGTATAAAAAAATATCATAAGAAAACCAATGCAAGCACTTGACAAGCTGCATTCTGCCAAGTAGAAGTGAAGCTTTGTTTTCAGTGACAAAACACATCCAACCTGCATCCACAGAACATACGTCCTCATTAGAAAAGAAACACCGGTGGTAGAAACTAATGATATATAGGAGCAGTATTTATGGGTTTTTGCTTGTATCAGTATCGTTCTGTCGCTTTGGTCGATGTGCTTTTTGTTCCGTAATGGTTTACTGACAGGTGAAATAAAAAAAAGAGGAGAAAAATAAAGGAAAAAATTAGGTAAAGCCAAAAAAAGGGAAAGAAAATTAAAATGGAAAACAGTATTGCCCGGCACAATTACCCCCCCACACACACACATTTGACCTGATTTGCCCTACCTCTTATCATTGCAAAAGCACATTTTTGGTGACTGTGACCTTTGACCTACATTTATCTATAATTCAGTAAATCTCTGTCTGTAGTGTGTCCTGTTTGTCTGTGGAACATCTAACACCTGCACAACTTCACCAAATAATCCAAAATTTGAAGGTTGACTTTCCAGTACGATGGCAGTACTAGTGCAGTACAAAGTTTCACACCATTATGACATAAAGTTTTATGACACTAATGTCATTGCTGTTCTGTTTTCGAACGTAACCGCTCTGAGCATTGCCTGAGTCCCGCCCCCTGATTTGGCTACAGCTGTGCCGTACTGCATTACTAATGACAACACATTGCTGTTATGGACTCTCACAAGGTCCAGTGTTTCCCATATATAAAATAATTTGTGGTCCACCACCACAGAATGAAGCCCCCCCTCAATGCAATTCTGTCATTCTCACTCACACACAGAAAGCAAGTGACACAGTTGGAAACTTAAAGTCAGTATAGGTATGGAACCGGGTCAAACATTAATGGTAGTAACCACACGAAATCTAACGTGAATATCAGTACCACACATGCAGCTGTTTAATTACACCCTCTATCCACTGTTTAACGTAAGCGGTGCAGACAACTACATGTCAAATGCGAAGGTGAATCATGTGGTTACAGTTCACAGGAAGTTCCAGATGCTTCCATATGGAACCATTAAATACATTTACATGTAAAGGCTGGAATATGACTGTTTAATGAAGCACTTGGTGACACAGCGTTTACTCAAGCCTCTGTGAAGAGCTAAGTAGCCTAGCACTGTGCTAATAGCATTAGCCTAGGGCTGTACTCCAAGCACACTTGTAAATGACAGACCCAGGAGATAAACCTTCAGACCAAATACTGTATCTGCACAGTATCTTGTCTGAAGATTTATGTCCTGGGTCTGGACCATGACCATGTATGTGAATTCATCAACTGATGACATGAAATGTGGTGAACTCTTAATAATAAAGGTTAATAATAATAATGATGATGATGATGATGATGATAATAATAGCTTAATTGGGGGGCGGGGTTGCCCCAACTAATTATTATAGTCTTTCTTTCTGCTCCATTCACCCACTTCCACCACACATTAGTAGCAGACAATCTTACATTTTCTACAGAATCTGCACTAGTTCACTAAAATTGAATTGGATCTATTCTGGACCACCTTACACCTTTCCTGAAAATTGCATGGAAATAATTCCAGTAGTTTTTGCTAAAGCTGCTTAAAACAAAGAAACCGACTCAAAAACAAAAGAAAAAAGAAAAGAGAAAAGAAAGGCACAATAAATCCCGTCCACTCGCACATTTCCCCTAATTTGTCCTTCCTCTTATCATTGCAAACACACATTTTTCATGACTGTGACCTTTGACCTACATTCACCAAAATTTAATCGGTTCTCTTCTGGACCACTTCACACCTTGACTGAACATTTCATACAAATTGGTGCAGTAGTTTTTGTGTAAAGCTACTGAAAAACAGAGAGATAAACAAAAAAACAAGCAAGACAAAAACAACACCCTTCACCCCTGAATGCAGTTCATTCAAAATTTACCATATATTCAATGGAAAAGCGACTTGTGATTGAGGTAAATTCGTGACTGTGCATCATGTGATCCTATACCTACATGTAACACTCAAGTTTCAATAATGGCTCTTACAACTCAAGTACATCACAAGTTGTTGTAACACTTTCAAGTGCCAGATTGTGATGTGATACTGTGTCATCATAAGGACCCAGTGAAAGATGCCACCCTAACTTTGTGTCCACAGTCTGCATGACTCAGAGCTGCAGCGTCAAAGTGACCAGACTTCACAATAAGACAAAGACATATTTTCATTGGACAAATGTCATTACAAGTACTGATAGCATCATTCAAATGGAAGCAAAATATATGTTTTCTAGCAAACACAGTTTTTATCATGCATGTGGGGTCGTCCATTAACCCAAGGGTTGGTGGTTTGAATCCTGCTCTGTCTTAGTCCATTGTGTCCTTGCACAAGACACTTCACCGTCCTTACACCCAGTGCCACTCACACTGGTGTATGAATGTTCAGTGGTGGTTGGAGGGACCGTAGACGTGAATTGTCAGTCCGCCCCACGGCAACTGTGGCTACAAATGTAGTTTACCACAACCAGAGGGAGCATGTGAGAGTGAATGAATGTTCAATAATGTAAAGTGCATTGGGTGCCTTGAAAACTGCTATAGAAATCTAATCAGTTCCTGAACCCCTCCAACCCTAATTCTCTAACCTATAGGTGTCAAAGCAGTCCTTGAGGGCCGGTGTCCTACATGTTTTAGATATTTCCATCTTCCACATGATTCAGTTTAACCCTTTAACTCCTGAAACTTTAGCAGTTCCACAGGAAAAATAATTAAAATAAGCAACAAAATGAAGAAAAATGGCCAAAGACGTCAATAAAATGAACAAAAATGAATAAAAAACTGACAAAATAATTAGTAACATGAAGAAAGTAAGACACAAATGCAGCAAAATAAAAGTAAAAATAATAAAATAAAAAAAAATTTAGAAAAAATGTAAAAAAAAAAAAAAAATAGAACAAAAACTAATAAATATTTTAAAACATTATAAAAAATAATAATTTGCGAAAAATTTACTTAAAAAAACAAACTAGTATTGAAATTTGGTCCCAGCATTTTTAATTTTTCCTTTTTCTACATCAGTTTCCTTTTGGCACCTGTTCCACCAACAAAACTCAGTAAAAACACAAAAAAAAGAAAAGAAAGGAGAATGGTGTAATTTTTCTGAACATTTACACTAAACCATCCATTCAGAAGGCATCAGAGTTAATAATTATCTGCTCCTCATCGTCATCTCTGCAGAAAAATTATAATGATGGAATGGTTTCTAGGTGTTTCTAAAACACAGGTGTCAAGCTCCAGTCCTCGAGGGCCGGTGTCCTGCATGTTTTAGATATTTCCCTCTTCCATGTGATTCATTTAACCCTTTAACTCCTGAGAACTAACAAAATAATTGGTAGCATGAGCAAAGTTAGACACAAATGGCAGAAAATCTAAGAAAAATACTACAATAAAAAACACCAAAATGCAGAAAAATAAACAAAATGAGCAACAAAAACTAATAAATATTTACAAAATGACAAATAATGTGGAAAATTTTGAAAAAAATTACTAAAGAAGAAAACTACTATTGAAATTTGGTCCCAGTCATTTTAATTTTGCCTTTAAAAAAATGTTTAAATAAAATTTAAAAAATCTGAATATTTCAACTAAATCATCCATTCAGAATGCATCAGCACTGACACTTGAAGAGTTAATAATCAGCTCTTCATCAGACTGATAAGGATGCAATGGCCTCTAGGTGTAATGGAAGAGGGAAACATCTAAAACATGCAGGACGCCGGCCCCCGAGGACCGCCTTTTGACACCCCTGATCTAAAACATGCAGGACTGCTCTAACCACAATGTGACCAATGGCCGCTCACTGCTGAATGGTAGCACATGCTAGAGTTAACGCTCATATTGTGTTAGACACCTCTGGATCATATTACATTTAGTTCTACTGGTTCTGAGGTGAGCCCAGGCACCACATTGGATTATTTATCATTATACACACATCCCCTACAGAAACATTAAACAGTCACACTCATACACCTCAATAGTTGTTATCCATGGTCTACCTGTGCTGCTGCCATCTTGGCCCCTCCTCCTCTGAGTCTGGGGGTTGAACCAGAACAGATGAAGCAGCTGCCTTTTATGGTCTGGATAAACCTCAGCCATACCATGTTTCCTCTGGGGGAGGGGGGGGGGGGGGGGTTCAACTGTTTGGTTGAATTAAGGTCAAATTATGTATAATATAGATGATTTGGCATTGATGATGATGATGATGATGATGATGATGATGATGATGATGATGATGATGATGATGATGATGATGTGTGTGCGTCACTGTGTTAATGGGTTTAATGTGGAACCAATGGGTTAATTTAGAAAGGCAACTTTTTGTGTTAACTGAATAATGGTTGGGTCAGGGGAGGGGCTTAGCATTTATAATGCTATGGCTAACAGCAGCATGATTATGCTTGGATAATTTATTTTTCTTTTCACTGCAAATAAAAGCAAAACATACTCAGCATTTGTGACTCCAGTCATACTTTGTCCTTTTTGGACTGAACAGTGGACCCACACCCAACCTCCTGACAGTAGTTCTTTAATCCGGTCCTCGTGGTCCACTGTCCTGCATGTTTTAGTTATTTCCCTCTCCTATCAAACCGAGTTTAATTATTGATCATCTCTTTAGACGCCTAATCATGATGTAATGGCTTCAAGGTGTGATGGAAGTTTGTTTTTTGTTTTTTATTTATTGTTTTTCATTTATATTTTTAAATTAAATTAGATCTTAATTTTTTTTTTAAATATTCAAACTTCTTTAAAATTGTTTTATTTTTAATTTTTTGTCAATTTAAATCTTTTTAATTTTTCAAAAAAAAATATTTTTTTATTTAAAAAAAGGAGATTTTTTTTAAAGAAAATATTTTCATTTAATGTATGTACTTATTTATTTTTTCATTTAAAACTATTTTAAATGTAACTTTTTTACTTTTTGAAATTTTTTAATTTTTTCTTTAATTTGATTTCGTTTAAAAAATTTTTTTAAATTATTCTTCTTTTCTTCGTCTTCTTTTTATTTAATTTTACATTTTTAATTAGTTTTTATTTAAAAATAAAAAAGGAAAGGGAAATATGTAAAACATGCAGGACGCTGGGCCACGAGGACCAGATTTGAGAAGCACTGCTCCGAACCCTAAACCCTCTAACCCCAACTGTCTAACCCTAACTGTCTAACCCTAACTGTCTAACCCTAACTGTCTAACCCCAACTGTCTAACCCTAAACCCTCTAACCCTAAACCCTCTAACCCCAACTGTCTAACCCCAACTGTCTAACCCTAACTGTCTAACCCCAACTGTCTAACCCTAACTGTCTAACCCTAACTGTCTAACCCTAACCGTCTAACCCTAACCCTCTAACCCTAACTGTCTAACCCCAACTGTCTAACCCTAACTGTCTAACCCCAACTGTCTAACCCTAACTGTCTAACCCTAACTGTCTAACCCTAACTGTCTAACCCTGTCTAACCCTAACTGTCTAACCCCAACTGTCTAACCCTAACTGTCTAACCCTAACCCACTGATCTTGGAGTCCTTTAATGTTGTGTATTTGCCACAGGCTCCGCCCACCTTGCTGAGCTCCTTCAGTTCCCAGCCCAGTCTGAAGGCGGTCAGGATGGGGTCTTCACTGGACAGAGCGATGAGGGAGGGAGAGGCCAGAGCTTTGTAGATGTTGAGGCGAGACCTTGAATGTCTTAGACTGTCCACCTGAGGGACGACACAATGCATTAAAAAAACCAAATATATATATATATATATATATATATATGACCAGAATATGTCAAATACAGACATGATGAGTATGTCTGCCTCCTGAACGTCAGATACTTACAGATGCATTAAAAAAATACATGAAATTACTGAACATAAAACTTGGTGTTTTAAAGAGGAATCAGATTTGAAACCATCATAGTGTCAGAAAGTTTCATTGTTAATCTCTACATGTTTTCCAGACTCATTACAGCATCATTTGGCTCCACTTGTATGTGTGGAAGTTTGAGACATGACAACAATAATCCTTTGTAACCACACTTTAGAAGCTCCACTTGGATGTTCGAACATGAATATGTATTACTGACAAGTAGCGGCACAGACGCCCACCCTCAACACCCAATAAAATACATACTTAACAATCAACAACACTTTACTTTCTGTAGATGATTCAATGAAGAAGACGTTAAAAATGGATTCAACACAGAGTCCAGGTCTGTCAAGTATTTCCGGGAAAACATGATACAGTAGAGGTCGAATTATACTTCGAATTATACTTCAATTATACTTCAAATCCTGTCTCAAAGATAATAATGTATATTATTAGTATAATATACATATTATACATACATACATAATATATATATATATATATATATATATATATATATATATATATATGTAAATAAATAAACCTTGATATTGTGATTTTTCTTTCACTTTCTGGGTTTATTAAATTAGGTTTGCATGACTGGTTGGTGTGTGGAAATAAAGTGAATAGATCCCAAGGACTTGATTTATTTTTTTTGTATATATCATGTTGACAGGACGTTAAGATTAAAATATAGATAGTTTTGTAGGTGAAGGGGTGGGGTTAAAAAAAGTTTTACTTCCTCCCACTCCTTTTTGAATGTGCAAATGAAGCAATGTGTTGTTTTGTTTTTAATGAACATAGTTTTTTTTGTTTTGTTTTTTTATTTATTTTTTTACATTTTTATATTTTTTGATTGTGGTTGTTTTTATTTGTTGCATAGTTGAAAAAAATTAAATTGAATTGAATTAAAATCTCAAAGAATAACTGGTGCCAGGCACAACAAGCCCCACCCCTCACAGGCCCCTTTACCTGAACACATTTTTAGTGCCATTGACCTTTGACCTACATTCACCAAAATGTAATGGGATCTATTCGAGACCACCTCACACTTTCCCTGGACATTTTATGGAATTTTGTCGAATAGTTTTTGTGTAAAGTTGCTGAAAAACAAACAAACAAGTTGTGCCAGACACAACAAACCCCACCCCTCGCAAACGTTAGACGACTCCCTCTCAAAATGTGAGACTACGGTCACTCAAGGTCAAAGGTCATAATGTCCTGAAGCCTTCATGTAGTTTCCTATTTGTCAACGATAGTAACTAAGTACTTATCATCACTCTTTTTTGGAGATATAAAATCATGTAGGTATCAGGTAAAAAAAAGTGATGGATTTACCTCTGAACTGGAGACACACTCGACACAGTCACATCGTATCTGGTGTGGTCTGGGAATCGTCACCTACAAACACACACAGGGTTAATGTTTTCCATCATATAGTTCCTCAAATGCATTTGTAAAGCATTAACCACCGTACCTTCTTCTGGACCAGCAGTTTGATGATCTCATAATTGTTTGTGTGAGCAGCGAGCATGATGGGAGTTATGTCTGGGGTGAACTCTGAGAACTGACTGTCCATCATCAGCGAAGGAACCTGCGCAGAGAAAGGGACTTGAATTGAATCCAATTGAAATGCAACAGAAGGTCAGCACACCTCAACACCTGCTGAGCTCATGCATCATCTGCACAAAATGAGCGAACAAAAGAGGCTGTTTCCATAATTTAAAAAAAAAACAACTGTCACATTCATTAACATCTGCCCTCAGTTATAGTTGAAAAACTGTCACAACATTGTCTGTCATTTTGTTCCATTTCCTTTCAGGCAAAATTAATCGGCTTCGGGTCAATATAATGAACCACAACTGGAAGGTTTGAGCTGAATCCCATTTGCTAGTGCAAACACTTTTAATAAAAAACACTAAGGTTTTGGCAAAATTGTTGTTTTTACATTAGACACATTTTTATGCACAATTTGAAGGTCAGTGGAAAAACGATTACTGTGAACTTTGACCTTTTTTACACGTACGTAGTGACTTAAATATGGTTCCTGTAAAGACATATTAGCATTAGCATTAGCATTGAAATAAACATCTTAATAAGTCCTACTGTAACTGGGACAAATAGATCTGTTTGAATCCAGTCCAAATGAAAGGCCACCAAAACCTTCTCAAAATCTTGTTTCAGCCTAGGGTCAGTTGCCATGGATACGCTGCATCAGACAGCAGGAAAAGAGGTGCTGATGGTGAAAACTTGTACGACATGGGCTCTGTTTTCAGTTTTTTGTTGTTTTTTTGTCCATGCTTTGTCTTTTTTCCCCTCTTTCTCCATTTCTCTCCCTCTTTCTGTTTTTTTCTCCCTCTCTCTTCCTTCTCCTCCATCTCTGTTTCTCTCATTCACTCTCTTTCTCTCCCCCCTCCGTCCCCCCTCTCTCTCTCTCTCTCTCTCTCTCTCTCTCTCTCTCTCTCTCTTTCTTTCTCTCTCCTTCTTTCTCTCTCTTTCTCTCCCCCCTACGTCCCTCCCTCTCTCCCTTTCTCTCTCTCTCCCTTTCTCTGTATTCAGTGAGTTCATCTCTCTCTCTGTGTCACTTCCTCTTCATGAATTTCTTCTCCATCATCCTACCAACACCTACACACCAAGTCAAGTGTCCAACATGTTCTTTTGCTCGTTCTCTGCACACACACACACACACACACACACACACACACACACACACACACACACAGAAAATGTGCCGTTCAGACAAAAACACTGTCTGCCTACAAATCCTATTTTACAGTTTGTCTGCAAAACCAGCTGTTTAATTTTCCTCCTCGTTCCAGTGAATGGGAAGCGACACACACACACACAAACACACACACACACACATGGATGAATGCGTCTGGATGCTGTGGATTCGTCTGCAGGGACTGAACCAGTAGCAGTTGAATAAATAAAGGATAAGACATGTCTTTAAGCCTTTATCAAGCAAGCGACTATTTTTGGTAATTCCCGCACACATTCCAAGACAGTGACGTCACCAGTTCCAGTGAGGACAATGGTCTCCAGGGTCTGTAACATCTACCTCCAATGTGGTGTTTAGGGTTTGTAAGGCTGAGATCCAATGTGGTCTCCAGGGTCTATAAGGTCCACCTCTGAAGTCCAATGTGGTCTCCACTCTCTGTAAGGTCCACTTTTGGGTCCAATGTGGTCTCCAGGATCTGCAAGGTCCACCTCTGAGGTCCAATGTGGTCTCAAGGATCTGCAAGGTACACCTCTGGTCTCCACAGTCTTTCAGGTTGACTTTTGAGGTCCAATGTGGTCTCCAGGGTCTGTAAGGTCCACCTCCAATGTGGTCTTTAAGGTTTGTAAGGCTGAGATCCAATGTGGTCTCCAGGGTCTATAAGGTCCACCTTTGTGGTCCAATGTGGTCTCCAGGGTCTGTAAGGTCCACCTCTGAGGTCCAATGTGGACTCCAGGGTCTGTAAAGTCCACCTTTGGAGTCCAATGTGGTGTCCTGTGTTTGTAAGGTCCATCTCTGAGGTCCAATGTGGTATCCAGGGTCTATAAGGTCCACGTCTGAGACATGGTGTGGACTGGCATGCATGGGGGTCTAATGAATCAAAAAGCAGGTTCATCACAGTGAGTGGGCTACTTTAGGCAGTTGGACTGAGCTGGACCAGAACATTTCTATGGGTCAGACCTGTTCTCACTGGACTGTGTGGGGTTCCTACAGTGTCCCCACTATTCAAAACAGGTCCATGCAGGTTCCTTCTTCTATCAGTACCCACTTATAAAGGTCTGCAGTGGGTCCCAGAGTGCTTCCAGTGTGGTACATGCTAAAGCTAATGCTAATGCTAGGTACTGTGTATGGACTAAGATCAGTCAAATACAGAGACCAAATGTCCATATGGGGACAATAAAGTGAGTTGACATTTGACTATATATAATAACATTGAATATATCTGTAAAACAACATGATATTTATGTTCATTGAACGACTTCTCATGTCGTTCCAACATTCCATACTTGTGTTTTCCCAACATTCAGTAAATATCAGTTTAAATCTTCAACATGAATCCAAAGGACAATCCACCGCCTTGTTCTGACCTGTTTTTCGCCGCTGGGCCTCCTGTGTGACAGCAGCAGCTCCACGGCGCCCACCACCTCCTTCCTGATGGCGTACAGCAGCGCGTCCCCCGTGTGGATGCCGTGGTCCAGCAGCAGCTCCATGATCTCCAGGTTTTCATTCTCAATGGCGATGAGGAGCGCGCTGCGTCCCAGCGGGTCCAGACAGTTGACGTCCATGTTGTAGTAAACTTCAGCCTCTCGAAGAGCATGTTTGACCCCTGCATAGTCACCTGGACAAGAGAGGAAGACGGAGGACAGATGAAGACAACACATGACATGTTTGTTGTTTTTTCCCCCGAAGACTTTAGGGGTTTTCACATTGTGGGAAAATCTGAAATCTCCCAAAAACTGTTATTATTATTATGTATTTATTTATATTTATTTTATTTTTATTATATTTTATATACATATATATCTATATTAAGTGTGTGTGTATATATTAAAAAAAAATAAAATGTTCCTCTCGCCCCACGTGGGCGGTGTCTCCTTCAGACTCGGGTCCTCTACCAGAGGCCTGGGAGCCTGAGGGTTCTGCACAGGATCTTAGCTGTTCCTAACAATGCGCTCTTTTGTACAGAGATCTCTGATGTTGTTCCTGGTATCTGCTGGAGCCATTCTCCCAGCTTGGGGGTCACTGCCCCTAATGCTCCGATCACTACTGGTACCACCGTTGCCTTCACACTCCACATTTTCTCTAACTCCTCTTTCAGCCCTTGGTATTTCTCAAGCTTCTCATGTTCTTTCTTTCTGATGTTGCTATCACTGGGGACTGCTACATCTATCACCACCACTGTCTTCTCATGTTTATCCACCACCACTATGTCAGGCTGATTGGCCATCACCATCTTGTCAGTCTGGATCTGGAAGTCCCACAGGATCTTGGCCTGTTTGTTCCCTGTCACCTTTGGGGGGTTCTCCCATCTTGACCCTGGGACCTCCAGTCTATACTCTTTACAGATGTTCCTGTACAGTATGTCCTCTACCTGGTTATGCCTCTCCATGTATGCCTTGCCTGCCAGCATCTTACACCCTGCTGTGATGTGCTGGACTGTTTCAGGGGCTTCTCTACACAGCCTACACCTGGGGTCCTGTCTGATGTGGTGTATATACACGTGTATATATATATATATATATATATATATATATATATATATATATATATATATATATATATATATATATATATATATATATATATATATATATATATATATATATATATATATATATATATAATTTATTATAATTTTCTAATTGCTAATTAATTCTAATAGCTACTTGATGTAAATGAGTGTGTGTGTGTGTGTGTGTGTGTACCTTTCTCCACTGCGGTCAGGTACGCTCTCTCCTCTGCAGACAGTTCCACTTCAGCTCTGACGATCTGCAGTGGGATGCGGTCGCGGTACGGCGAATATGTCGCCTAAACCAAACACATAGATTATTTCCTTCATTACTTCATCAGTGTTTTATGGTTAGTGCACAGACTTTCCCAACATAACAATAAATAAAATAACTTAAAACAATATTCCATCCTAGGTGGTTGTCATACTTGAAAAATTTTTTAATCTTGATACAACCCTTGATGAATAAGTATACATAGCTTCACATAGCGTCACCATATCGCCTAGTAACGCACGCCGCTATTTCAAAAAGGGAAAACAACAGCATAGCAACACTAGATAGCTCTGTTACGATCTCCTACGACTATTTTAGTAAACTTCTGTCCTCCGCAAAAGACCAGAATGAATAGAAATTAACAGGGATCAACTGGAGAGCTGTCCGTATAAATTACCATCAGGTTCTTGGCGAAATGGCCCCACGACGTGTCCTAATATCAAGTGACCAGACATCTACGACTATCTCCTCGAAAGCATATATATATATATATATATATATATATATATATTGTCATAGGTAGGTTACATAAAGTATTTAAATACTTCTGTGCCCCTCACTCACCCAGCCTCCAGAACATTCCATACTTTAGTTTTACTTCCACTTTGATTTCCGACTCCAGGTCTTGCCATCATCTGGAGATTTTCTTCTCAGCGCGTGAAACCATGCTGCACGTTTTTCACCCTCCTCTGTCGGTACGCGGAAAAACACAGCTTCTCTTCCATCCAAGCATAGTTATTGTACCCCAAGGCTGCACAAGATGTGAGTATTTTACACGAAGGTTTAAGCGTGCAGGACGGTGCAGTGCAGTTCACACAGTGTTTGCAACGCTGTTGTTCTTTTATTAGTGGAAGTGATGTCACCGCGAATCTATGTATATAATGGTCTTCAGGTTTGGCTGAATTAAACCACTGTGTTCTGATTATTACATCACATTTTCTTTGTCAGTTCATGTTTTTGCTGATTTTTCATATTTTGCTTTAAATTGGTTCAATTCCAACGACAGTTCCTTTGTATGGTTAGAAAAGTGCTGATAAAGACAAACCTTCATCCCACTGTCTGGAAATATTCTGAACAGTGAGACAGTAAAAGAAGAGAAAAAAGAAAAGATGAAAGAAAAAAGAAAAGTCAAAAGACAACAAAACATAAAAGTTAAAAGCAAACTAAAAAGAAAAAAAAGAAAAAAAAGCTAAGAGACACCAAAAGAAAAGCCACAAGAAAACAATAAACAAAAGCAAAAAGAAAATCCAGAAAGAAAACAAAAATTAAAAGCTAAAAGAAAAGAAAAATGAAAAGCAAATAGAAAACAAAAAAAGAAAAGCTAAAACACCAAAATAAATAAATAAAGTAAAAAGAAAAACCAGAAAGAAAAGAAAACAGAAAACGACAAGAGCTGGGACTGACCTTTTTGTAGTAGAGCTGTGTCATAGGATTCATCTGGACAATCTGAAGAAAAAACACAAACAAAACAACGTCACGAGGCTGAAAGTTACAACACAAACTGCTGGTCTTTGAACGCACCACTTCATTCCAGGCTTTGGTTTGTGAAGCAGAATAAAAAGCTGAAGAAACTGTCTGTCTGTCTGTCTGTCTGTCTGTCTGTCTGTCTGTCTGTCTGTCTGTCTGTCTGTCTATGTGTTTGGGCAGCAGGTCG
>CM035800.1:28465661-28496577 GCA_020466265.1 Siphamia tubifer
TCTCACCTCTTCTTCCTGCTCTTAGATTCTGTCCTGCACTCGTCTTCTCCTCCCTCTGGTTCTCCTCCTCCTCCTTTCATTCCCAGTGGACAGTCTGTCTTCCTCCCTCCATCCTGCTGTCTGTACACAGAGCACTACTGTAAGTACACACCCCACACAAACACTCACACCATCCTTTACCTCCTTCATTCTCACATTTTTTCAAGACTTTTTTTTTTTTTATTGAAGTTTTCATCAAGACACAGTATTGTATTGTACTTTATGTTCAGCACATATATTATAGTTACAATAACTGAGGTGGGAAGTAAGTAACTAAGTAGAAATAGAGGTCGTAAAAGTACTCACATTCTACACTTAAGTAGAAGTACAACTACTGATGTAAAAACATACTCTGGTATGTTCTTAAATAGAAGTACTGCTTTACTGAATTAGGGAATTTAGGAACAATTCAAAACTCATAAATAGGAGATTTATATTAAAAAAATTATATATATATATATATATATATATATATATATATATATATATATATATATAAACCATAATATAATATAATAATAATAATAATAATAAAATAGTAAATCATGAGATTAAAAAGTCAAAATTCTGACAAAAAAAGTCAGAATGATGAAAGTAATAAAGTGATGAGTATATTGTGAGAATGTACAGAGTATAAAGTACAGATATTATACAACATTAGAGTAAAAAGTTGCCAGAAAAATAGTTCTTTTGTGTAATAAAAATAAAGCCTTTGTGTTTCTGACAGTATATAATATGTATTCCCTCATACTTTATATAATAACTTAAATATAGTAAAATAATGTATACTGGATGATACGGCCTAAAAATAAAATCTCAATTTACAATTTTATTCAGATTTTTTTTCTCCCAACTTTTTTAAATCAGGTCTTGGTCGTATGAAACCTCCACAGCAGGTACACAGCAGTAATCCAATCTGAGCCATAGTTGAGGACACACTGAAATTTTGTTTATCTGTGTTCATCCAGCGTCCAAACTCAGGTGTTTAAGCGTCGTGTCACAAGCGTACACATGAAAATTCCCCTTTGGTGTAGCTGTAACATAAGAAGTGAAATGGGATTCACCCTGACACTAAAAAACGATCACCTTTATTTGTGGAACCCTCTTCACCTGGACCTCCTCCCTTTCAGATTTTCCCTTTCATCAAATCTTAAAATGTACCAATTAATATTCATAGAGTGAAGATCGTTAGTGGTTTTAAAGCCTTAATTGACAGCAGATGGTAACAAGGAGATGGAACTGGAGTCAGAAATGAGGAATGACACACCATAAATGTCAGTGGGACAGGGATTTGAACCGGTGACGCTAAGGTTAAAGGTCATCACACCATCTGTGGAAGCTTCATCACTGCTGCTAATGACATAAAAGAGTGAAAGATACGACCAACAGGCAATAAGGAATAAGGACCAATAAGGACACGAACTGAGGAAGACGAGTTTGGTGACATTAGAAGAGACAGATGGAGGGACGAAGTGTCTGACCCTTACCCTGACCTGAGCACAGTCACTCTCAATCCCCCTTAGACGACCAAAAGGGCAGGTCATCTAATAACCAAAAGGTTGGGTGGTTTAAATCCCGCTCTGTCCTAGTCTGTGTCCTTGTGCTGTTGTGTCCTTGGGCAAGACACTTACGTCCCGTGTCCCTCACACTGGGTTATGAATGTTCAGTGGTGGTCAGAGGGGCAGCCATGCTTCTGTCAGTCTGCCCCAGGGCAACTGTGGATATATATGTAGTTTATCACCACCAGAGGGAGCATGTGAGAGTGAATGAATAATGGAAAAAAATATATATAGATAATGGCAGTTTTCCATTTTATCCAATTTTGACCTGAAGCAAACTGGAAATGACCTTGACCTGCTGTAACAAAGATGGAAACTTAACCTAACCTGGAATTTGTTCCAGGTCAAAATTAGATGAAACGGCAAAACGGCCATTTTTCATTTTTTCCATTATTCATTTAAACACAAAAAGAAAAACTGAAAAAAAAAATGCATCGATATCCAATTATTCATTTTTCTTTTGGAAACAAAAAATAAAGAAATTAGTTGTTGTTTCATTGTCTTATTTTTGGTTTTATTTTGAAAAACTAATGAACAAATCATACACAGGTTCCTATCTGTTATCATTGAAAGAAAAAAAAATTTTTTTTTGGTGACTTTGACTTTTGACCTAGATTCACAATAATTTAACGGGATCTATTCTTGACCACATCGGACCTTTCCTCAAACATTTCATATGAATTAATAGTCCAGTAGTTTTTGGTGTAAACGTGCTGCCAAAAAAAAAAAAAAAAAAAAAACTATTCCGTTCCCCAACACGAACCTAAACTATGGTGGGAAACAGCGCCATCTTTAAAAGGTGTCACACTAACAGCTTTATCTCCCTCCCTCTCTTCTCTCTTTAACCTTTGTTTAACAGGTCGACTTAATTACAAAGCGACTTTTATTTACAACCTGAGACAGAAGGAGCCACACAATGAGACAACACAGAACATTCTGGCAAAGTTAAACCTATGTTGGCAGATGATGCAACGCTTTGTTGTATAATGTTCTAAATATAGTAGCACAAGGCACTGGGCATTTGGGAAGACGAGAAGAGTGACTGAACCCAACATACCTCCACCCCACCACTCCCTAAAACCCTGGGGGGGGCTCTGCTTCTGTACCCCCCCCCCCCCCCCCATCCCACTTTAATCACCCCCCCACCCCCCTCTGTCTTCCTTTGGTTTCATTTCTACCAAATCCAGCTTCTCTCTCTCATACATTATTTTTGTCGTTCTTCTATTCAACTTGGTTTGATGTGATCTCACTTTCTCCCACCCCTGCCCACCCCTGCCCACCCTTCCCTCTCATCTTCACCATCCTTACCCATAATCCATCTGGTGGACACTACTCCACCTCTAACATCTGTCCTTTTCCTTCATTCCAGACGTCCTTGTAGGGTGACTTCACCAGGCTCAGACGAGGGTTTGGTTGGATAATGACATTAGTCTATTTTCCGTTGACCTTCAAATTGTGCTTTTTTTTTTTATTGTTATTAATTTTTAAACGACCTAATGGAAAAACAACAATTTTGACAAAACTCGTTTTTCGATGAAAAGTTTTTGTGCTGACAATCGGTGTTTTTTTCAGGTGTAGCACAAGTTAAATAATAATAATAATAATAATAATAATAATAATAATAATAATAATAATAATAATAATAATAATAATAATAATAATAATAATAATAATGAGGAAAAATAATTAAACAGAATTTTTTTAAAGGGCAATAGAAAGACCTTTTTTCACAACTACACCCAGGTAGGTTTAAAAAGAAAGAATATAAGAGAAGAAGACGAGTTTTAACAGAAAATGGTGTAATATGTGTGAACACACCAGGAAACCACATAATTTTTAGTTTAGTGTGAGATAGAGGTACCCTCGCTGCACTATCCCCATTCATTACATGTATGTATGTAGTGCAATCAAAATTTTTCAGCTTATTTTATTTGTGGTGAAATATAACTCATTGACATTTAATTGAAAATGAATGTAGTGAATAAAAATGTATCATGTTCTTATACTGTATGTAATTTCTGTGATAATATAACAGGTGTGTTTTGTAATAATCGTCCAAAATGTAACAACTTTTTCATTTCATTTTGTAATAAACTGCCTCAACACATTTTATAATACATTTTGCCACATTATGTAATAAGTTTTTATATTTTGAGAAGATTATTACAAAATGCACTTTTTTATTCTCTAGAAAATGTAATAACATACGTAATAAAAATTCTAAAGCATAGTTTATTTGTTTGTTAATTGTATTTAACTTTAATCTGAGCATCCATTTTAGGTGGAATTTGCCAGAAAAGAGGTTAACTGTGACCAGATAATTTATCCACTAAGATTCATTTTAAACAAATATGAAATTTCCTCAAAAGGCGAAACCAACAACATTTCTATTTCCAAAATATTTCCATTATTTCTAATTGTCCTAATATCTAATAATATATAATTACCAGCCAAGACATAAACCATTTAGAATGGAGCAGCTCCAGTTTTAATGCCACACCAAATTATTAACAATTAAATAAAAACGTTATTACATTTTGGACGTTTATTACAAAATGCACCGTTATTACCAAATGCTGCTCAACAAGGTGTCACTGAAATCACTACAACAATGATCAAATAAAAGAACTGAATGAATATTTAGTGGGAGTTTGACCAGGAAAAAAAAAGATGGAACAGAACAAACTGTGACAGAACACTCACATTAGAGTTTCCTTTTTGTGTTTGTGTTCCGGCTCAACCAACGAACAAATACCTTCTGAAGGACCGGTATTTAAGACGAGACTTTCATTAGTTTAATTCTGGAAGCGTTTCACTTGTCGACCAGTGTTTTTGAGAAAACAAACTCAGGTAAGTGTGACGAGACACGCACAGTTCAGCTAAGGTGACAGCAGAACACTTTGCCAAGACTCACAAACGTGAACTGAGTTTAAAGTCCAACGTTCAGGTACCGAACAGGAACAGGTACCAGTCGAATACTGACAGAGAGGAACTAAGGAACGGACAGGGAGAGGAAGTGATGAACGATGAGGACCGCTGTGTGAGGATGAGAAACAGGTGAGACTGAGAATAAAATGACAAGCAAAGGAGTGGCTGCGTTTACATGATGTTTTTTAATTCACAATTATTTATTGGTAATAATATAATTCAGAAATATTCTTCTATGGGACTGAAACATTTATAAGAATTTTATCTAATAATTTTGACTTTTTATCGAATAATTTTGACTTTTTATCTGATTATTTTTACTTTTTATCTCATAATTTTGACCGTTTTATCTTATATTTACTTTTTATCTCGTAATTTTCACTTTTTATGGTAACGCATTAAAAAAACCTAGTTGAGTGAACCAAATTGAATTGCATAGAGTTAGGTTTATTTTAATTTAATTTAATTTGATTTGATTTGATCCCCTTCAACTACATGTTTCGACCTATTGAAGATGTTTTACTTTTGTCAGTGTTTTTTGGGGCCTAAACATAACCTTGTCTGTTGTTATTTGTAGATGTGGTTGTTTGAATGGGGGGGGGGCTCTGGGGGTCGACATGAACACTCAGACTGTCCTCCTCCTAAAATATCCAGACTTTCTTTTCCTCATCCCTCATCTCTCTCTCTCTCCTTCATTCATCTAACTCGCCCACCCCAGCATCTGTTATCCGTTCTGTCCGTCCCCTCGCTCCCCTCTTCACCTCTCAGTCGTCTCATTCATCTCCTCTGCCCCACCACCCACCCCTCCATACCTTCACATCCCTTCTCTCCTCATCTGTCCTGCTGTCATCCCTCCTTCTGACATTTATCCACGTCTGCTCCTCCTCTTCTTTTTAGCCACTCTATAATTCATCCTTCATGCTCCTACTTTTTATATTTTGTCTGTCCTCCTTTAAGCCACCATTTCCCTTCCTTACACTCTTCCTCCTCCTCCTCCTCCTCCTCATCCTCCTCCTCTCTTCATTTTCCGTCTGTTCTGTATTTTCTGTTGTTTACATTTTATGCATTTCACTGATTCTCTGTTTTCCCCCAGAGGTCAAAGCACTCAAACGGAGCAGTGGTGTCAATGTTTTAACAAAAGCCTCAGGATAAACAAGGATGAAAGAACAAACCTGCAAATGAAGACATTTCCTTTGACTAAACAGATGTTGTCCTCTACATCAAACCTCTCTGTTCTCTTATAAATTCTGTTAAGACTTGGAGAAACGGTCTGTACCGCACAGACTCAAATTAAATCTGCAGTTCAGCCAGTTCATGACGTGACAGGACATATTCATCTCCCTGTTTATCTATTTATAACCTGTTTTTATAGTATTTTATGTCACTACATGCACTTCATTTATTGTATTATTATTTATTAATGATTAGTTAATTTAGTAATCTATTGTTTTTATGCTGTACTGACAGGAAGGAGGCGCATGTTGTATAATGATGATAAAGGCTATCTATCTATCTATCTATCTATCTATCTATATCTATCTATCTATCTATCTATCTATCAAAATTATGCTTATTTTTCACCATTTTCTTGCCTATTTTGTTCTTTGGGTTTTTTGTTTTAGTGCTAATTTTTTAGCTTTTTTCTCCTCATTTTGTTCTTTCTTTCTTTCTTTCTTTCTTTCTATCTTGGACTTACATCTGTTTTATTCTCTAAACTACTGGCAACATTTCTCCCAAATTCCAAATATAAATGCAATTACATAGAACATGCATTTGCAGAAAAAGACACATTGTATATATATATATATATATATATATATGGAAGACATGACAACATGTAAGACAAGACAAAGACAGGTAATAATTACATATTCATCAGTGTATATTGCTGTGTGTGTGTGTGTGTGTGTGTGTGTGTGTGCTAGTATTCCTATCTTTATGGGGTCATTCACATATTGACACAGTCACACCATTGGGACCTCTGGCACCATGGTCAAATTTACATTTATGTGAAGTATGGAAACTTCTGTAAATGATGTCCCTTATCAACACAGTAAGTTATTTTTTTTCTGGTGTTTATATACTTCTGCTTCTGAAATGAGACATGGATCAGGTGTTTATTCAGTAGAATAAGACGTGTTTGTGTTATAATTCAACTGACAGAGGAATGGACTGAGTGTCCTACAGGAAAATAAGATGATTTCACAAGACAATGTAGTGGTCTCTTCAGTTTTTCTAGAGCTGTATTTTAATTTGGCTGGAAGAGTGAAAAAAATTCTTGGCAGTTCTTTTTTTATTTGGCACCAAAAGCAAAGAAGCAGTTTTGAATGTAGGAGCTTTTATCTGTCACTGTTGTAAGTCGATATGAGTAGAAAATGATCCAAAGCTGTGGAAATTCACAACAAACAGGATTTTTGGGGGATTTTTTTGTTGTCCCTGTGTCTTTGTTGGTTATTTGGAACTGAAGTCATTATGGTCCAGGGTTAGAATTAGGGTCGTATTATTGGGCCAATTATCTCCAAATATGTACATAGTTGACAGTTACACAAACCACTCATCACAAATATAATATTCAGGAAACTACAACCTTCCTGATCATGACAAACCAGTGACTGCTTTTGTTCTCTGTAAACTAACAGAAACAACAAGATAAAGAACTGGAAATATCCTAATGGAAAATGTAGCATAAATGTTAAAGCTAGCATACACACGTAGGCTACAGTATAAGTTTATATGAATAGTGAATTGAAGAATAGGGGTGTCACCCATTGGCTTAGTAGTAGTTAGTAGTGCTAGTTGATGTAGGAACACATCCCACTGGTCTATAGCTCCTCAGCCCTGGTGTCAAACTAAGAACAAATATTCATAGAATACCTAATCTCACCCATTCTTGAATTAGAGCCAATAACGTAATTTTGACCTTTCTGCTAAATGCGACCTTTTTCAATATTGATAATTTCATTATATGTATATATGCTTCAGTGCGTGTAATATTATGATAATATATCCACTATTGATTAAGTTATAGCGTGATATGTCTATGTTTGACACACAAACAGTGTTACAGAAGTTAATTTTGCGACATGTCACCTTTGACCTCCAGTGATCTCAAAAACTACTGGTCGTAGGTGATAACACCAACTATGAGAATTGTAGAAATCATCATTCCGCATCGTTTGGTACCAATCTGAAAGTTCTGTGACCCTCTGTTCTTGAGTTATAACCGATAATGTAATTGTAACCTTTTAGTTAATTGTGACGTTGACCTTTGACCTTTACTCAAATGGATCATTGCATCTGATGCGCATTAGCTATATGTATATGACCATGTAATTTCATGGTGATATCAAGTATTTATTGAGTTATAGAATGATATGTCTCTGCAGACACACACACACAAAAGGTGATTTCAATCATCTCTTCCAGCCAATGTTGGACGACGTTAATACGTTCCATTAGATCCATCTGACTTTGTAAATACAGCCAGTGTTTCCAGTGTGTGATGTCAGAGTCCTGCATCTGTCCAAACCTGCTCCTTCCTTTCTTCCTGCCTTTAATTTAGTCATCCATAATTATACTATGAGCTCTAATTGAATTTGTTGCGCTACATCGGTCTTCTTAATTGACCTGGTTTCCATGTTTCTATGCATGTGTGTGTGTGTGTGTGTGTCTGTATGTGTGTGTGTGTGTGTGTGTATGTGTGTGTGTGTGTGTGTTTGTGAAGGTTTTTGTGGTTCTGTATGCAAATGTCTTTAAGCAGTGAGTCAGTGTGTGCTCTGATCTGCATCATTGGACCTGCCATTAAGAGACTGACACACACACACAGACACACACACACAGACACACACACACAGACACACACACACACACACACACACACACACACACACAGTGATAGATGATTATCACATCTACGTGCTACTTGACGCTGTGCAGTTGTCTGTGTATTTGTGAGTGTGAATAAGTATGGAAGCTGGGGATTACAGTAACACCTCTAATGTCTTCACACATCTACCTTTGTGTATTGTGTGTGTGTGTGTGTGTGTGTGTGTGTGTGTGTGTGTGTGTGTGTGTGTGTGTGTGTGTGTGTGTGTGTGTGTTATTTTAATACAATTCTCCTGCGTTCCGCTCATTTCTCTACATTCACAAAAAAAAATAAAAAATCTCTTGCGTGCACAAACAAACATGTGTGTCTCTTGTGGTGCTTAGTCATGACAGAAGGAGGGAGGGAAGCTGGCTGAGGCGTTTCCATGGAAACAGCATTCAGATTCGACTGTTCGGAAAGCGGTGGCGGTTTCTCGCAGCAGCGTCGACAAAGGTTAAAGGTTAAAACCGCAGGAGGGTCATGGCGGATCAACAGGTGTTTGTGCTCATTGTGTTTCACTGATGCAGCGATCGATAAATGTTCTGTTACTACGACACATGCCGATCGCAAACACATGGAACGCATCAAAAGGCCTTTTGTTGTCAGCATCCAAACTGAACCCCAAGAAGATTGATCATTAATGATTGAATACATTCATTCACTTTAAAGGCCTCATACAGTATCGTGCTCATCTTCTATAAACACATGTCCCTGGTGTCTTAACTTTCCATTACAATTTTTCGCAAAACAATAGCGATATTCCTAAAATTTCAACAAATTATATTTGCACTTTGAACATGTTTACATTGACGAGCGTCGTAACTCTCGTAAATATCATCCAGTGAGATTGGAATTAACTTTTATTTGGAATTTAACAGGAATAAAAACTCTTTCTAAAACTAATTGTAGAGCAGTGATATTTTCAGAAAAAGTGTTTTAAACGTAAAGGGCGGCACGGTGGTGCAGTGGTTAGCACGGTGGTGCAGTGGTTAGCACGGTGGTGCAGTGGTTAGCACGGTGGTGCAGTGGTTAGCACGGTGGTGCAGTGGTTAGCACGGTGGTGCAGTGGTTAGCACTCGAGCCTCATAGCAAAAAGGAGCCTGGTTCGAATCCCGTACCAGACCTTTCTGTGTGGAGTTTGCATGTCCTCCCCGTGTCCGTGTGGGTTTTCGCCGGGCACTCCGGTTTCCTCCCACCAAACACATGCACTGATAGGTTAATTGGTTAATCTAAAATTGTCCATAGGTGTGAATGTGAGAGTGATTGTTTGTTTATATATGTTCAGCCCTGCGATGAACTGGCGTCTCATACAGGGTGTACCCCGCCTTCGCCCATTGTAGCTGGATTAGGCCCCCAGTGACCCCCGCGACCCTAGTGAGGATAAAGCGGGTTCAGATGATGAATGAATGTTTTAAATGTATGACATGTAGTAAGAAGCAGTATAACAGCAGAATAAAACATATAGTTGATATTTAATTTGGTTTTACTGTATCATGTTGAGGAATTGATTATTGTAGAAACACAGTTGAACAAATAAACCAAGTATCTGTGAAGTATGTCAGTCGACTTGTTTACATATTGTGAGTCATGATGAGCACAGGTTATTTACAAGACTCATTAGCCTGTGGCCTGGTTTCTATGGACCTGTGTGTGTGTGTGTGTGTGTATGTGTGTGTGTGTGTGTGTGTGTGTGTGTGTGTGTGGTTAATTAGTCAAGAAGACAGCAGGCAGACTATACAGTTCCCTTTGATCTGACACCACCTAGTACTTCCTGGTGATGCTCACAGTTACAGCAGTCTAAACACACACACACGCGCACACACACACACACACACACACACACACACACACACTTGTTTAAAGCTTCCACATTCTGTTATTTTTTATGTAACAGGAGATGAACTACAGGTTTTGTAATTACCCATCAGCCACCACAGCAGAACCCTTTGTGTGTGTGTGTGTGTGTGTGTGTGTGTGTGTGTGTGTGTGTGTGTGTGTGTGTGTGATGTTAATGTTACTGTACAGCTGGTCACATTCAAGGGCAGGTTAAGTACTTTAGTCTGAACCATGTGAAATGAGAAAATCAGGAGGGGGTGGGGGTGGGGGGGCCCAATGTACCTTATTGGTACCTTAATATTTCTACAGACTAACACCCCCCCCCCCCCCTTTCAGTGTCAGCGCCCCCTTCTTGCCTTTCTTATTCTAAACTCGGGGGTGTAAGAAAATATAGTTTTTTTCCAGTATATGACTATATTTAATTTCATGAAACTGTGTCAATATTAAAAAGCACTGGATTCAGTTCACTTTAATTTAGGCAGAATCTCATTTTAACCCGTACCCCTGGTTTGAAAATCAATCCATATGATTTGGGACACCCCTTCAAAACCGCCACTTGTTACGTAACTAAAAACCACAGCTTTAACCAGAAGTAAACAAACATGTCTGCTGCTGTAGTTGTCGTGTTCTCCTGGGATATGAAGAATATTTTACTAAGATCTGCGTTAAATCACAGAACTTTTATATATTGACCGATGACTCCATGTTTACATAAATAGTCTTTTTTTTTTTCATGTGCGTTTTATGGAGAAAACGACCATTACACATGCAGCATGTTATGCCTTCAGTACTTTGCTTCCTGTCACTGGTGTTGTCCTGTCCCCTCATGTTAAACACCTTTCTGTTGAGTATTTAAACCCTCATGTTTCTTCACTCGGTGCAAGTCTGTCTGCTTCTCTATGCGACATATGAGCGATTATTTTTCTCTGGTTTTCTGGTCTTGACTGTATTTTTCTGGTTCTTGGTTTTTTCTTGTCCCTGTTCTATCTGTGATCTGTATGTGACCTTTGACCTGGATTTTGGACCTGGATTCTGCCTTCCCCCTTTGGACACGACGCTCTCAGCTGACTGGATCGACCTGTGTCTGGTTTACGGTAACTATGGTAACTTTTTGGATTCTGATTCTGACTGTTCTGATTAACTGGATCTGATTAACCTGTCTGACCCTGCTTCTCCTCTTAGTAGCTGTCTCACCTGCTGCCACTAACCCCCTGATGGAGGTCCCAGAAGAAGTGATTCATTTCATTGTATTTTGGGAAATTTCTCGTACCCGTCCGTTTTGAGTCTGCCTCTGGAAAATCTCTATTTGAAGGAGTATGAAGCCCTTCCCCTTCTCCCTACCCCTCTGCCTTAAGGTGAATTGACACAGCCCTACCCCTACATGTGGACACAGAGGTGAAGGAGTGAAAATAGTTTCAGTCTTAATGTTATTTCACAAAATCATCAAAACATCAATGAAAATGTTCAATCAAAAACACAAAAACAGAATTTTTTTTTTTTTTTACCATAGAACGACACGTGGACATGAAATAAATATAGACTTTAAAGAGAAACAGTAAACAAGGAAAGTTAAAAGTTAATAAAAATGTAGGTTTTTTTTAATAAAAGCAGCTTTAGTCTGACTTTTAAAAGTAATAAAGAAAAGATATGATTTAATGATTTATTCAACTTTTTCCAAACGTATGAGACATGATCAAGTCTGGAGAAGATTAGTAACACTGACAAGAGTGGAGCCAAACTCTACAGTATAACCTGTCTCCATGGGGACACCCCCTTAAACCCATCTCCATGGGGACACACTCTCAGACCTATCTCCATGGGGACACCCTCTCAAACCTGTCTCCATGGGGACACCCCCTTAAACCCATCTCCATGGGGACACATTCTCAGACCTGTCTCCATGGGGACACACTCTCAGACCTGTCTCCATGGGGACACACTCTCAGACCTATCTCCATAGGGACACACTCTCAGACCTGTCTCCATGGGGACACCCCCTTAAACCCATCTCCATGGGGACACACTCTCAGACCTATCTCCATGGGGACACCCTCTCAAACCTGTCTCCATGGGGACACCCCCTTAAACCCATCTCCATGGGGACACATTCTCAGACCTGTCTCCATGGGGACACACTCTCAGACCTATCTCCATAGGGACACACTCTCAGACCTGTCTCCATGGGGACACCCCCTTAAACCCATCTCCATGGGGACACACTCTCAGACCTATCTCCATGGGGACACCCTCTCAAACCTGTCTCCATGGGGACACCCCCTTAAACCCATCTCCATGGGGACACATTCTCAGACCTGTCTCCATGAGGACACCCCCTTAAACCCATCTCCATGGGGACACCCTCTCAGACCTGTCTCCATGGGGACACCCCCTTAAACCCATCTCCATGGGGACACACTCTCAGACCTGTCTCCATGGGGACACCCTCTTAAACCCATCTCCATGGAGACATACTCTCAGAATTGTCTCCATTGGGACACCCTCTCAAACCTGTCTCCATGGGGACACCCCCTTAAACCCATCTCCATGGGGACACACTGTCAAACCTGTCTCCATGGGGACGTCCATCACATGTTCCTCTGTCTCCCTGTTGAAAACCTCTTTAGTTTCCGTCTCTGTACATGTTTGTAAATAGTCGTGTCCAGTAGTTGTGGATATCTGAGTTTAATAAGAAGACATCTTGGTGTTTATCATACTTAGCTTCAATTTAATTTACTTGTTTCTTTGCATGGTTGAAATATAAATAAATAAATAAACAAAATGAATAAACACTAAACAGTCGTCTCAGTTCCTTGACAGAACACGACAGATCATACGTTTGACCTGGACAACTTACGAAACATGTTGTTCGCACGGATGCAGCCGATTATAGATGCAGCGACAGGCGCACATCAACATGAATAATTTGATCCATACGTCGTCGTCAGCAGCAGCAGCAGCGACGTGTCAGGACAGAGTGAACAGTCTGTTCCTGTTATAGCGCTGTGGTTTTGGAGGTCGGCCCAAACGCTTGTTTTTCCAACCGTCACATGAAGCGACTTTTAATGGAGTGGTTTTTTTACATCCACTGTTTTTTCTCACTCACTTCTTTAACCCCACAGTGTTGTCTGTCCATTAACCTCTTATCATTCCAGGGTGATTTACTTAAAACGTCTCCAAATTAAAACTCCAGCTGTTCTTCAACTGTTTAGAGTTCAGATAAAAATACTTCTTTGTAAATATAACACCCTGGAGTTTGGACTAAAACACTCACTTTTACTTTTTTATTTAACAGGTTCAAAAATAAAAGTCTGTACCCCTAAACACTCATAGTACACAAAAACATGTATTTATGGGTTAAAATTAGGGCTGCGCGATATTAGTAAAACAGATATTGTGATTTTTTTTAACCCAGTGATATATATTGCCATATGAAAAAATATTCAGGAGTAAATAACAGCTGCGTGATGTCGACAGAGAACATACGTTTTAATTAAAATGAATTAATGAATTAACAATTAATTTATATATATACAAATATATATAAATATAAATTAATAGGAACTAAACATCGATATATTTAATAATAATAATAACTTATTTAATCCGTTAAATTAACAAACATTTAAAGATATATATTTAAAAATCTGACACAAATACATTAACAGAAATTAAAGAACCTGTATTTTTAAAATTAATCAATTAATGAATTAATAAAACATTTAAATATATAAAAAAGTAATTAACAGAAATTAAAAATATATATATTTAAAAAATTAAATAAATAAATAAATACAGATGAATAAATGCAATAAATAAAATTAATACACAACAATAAATGAATGAAATAAAAAAAAATTAACAATTTAATTGTTTAAAAACTTGTTTAAAAGCCATTACATTAAATAAAAAACTACAAATATATACAAATGAATAAATAAATTAAAAATAAATGAATAAATAAAATAAAAATACCTGTCATATTGCACACACACATACATTGTGCAGCTCTAGCTAAAATAAAGTGTATTTTGTTCGACATGTCTCCTTTAATTCCATTTTATCCTCGTGGAAACTCCTCAGACTCACGACTAAACCGTCCGGTCCTGATCAGAACAGGGTGTCAGAGTACAGAAGAGAGAAAAAAGAACAATGTACTGAGTCAGCTGTTCTTCTGAAGTGTATGAAAGGTCCTGTCGCACTGCCTTTGTCAAAATGTCAAAAAGAAATTACCCTGTCAAGAAAAAGAAAAGAATATCAAGAAACAAAAGTCCAAGCTGGTGTAAATGTAGACGAGCTTCAAGAAATGATGAGGAACACGGTTTCAGTAGGAAACCATTGGAAAAATGTATTGTAAATAAACTATACATATACTGTATATATATATATATATATATATATATATATATATATATATATATATATATATATATATATGTATTTTTTTTTTTTGGCAAATGAAACTAGACAGACAGAGGAAGAGGTGAAGAAGAGATGAAAGTGAAAGAGTCAGACAGAGGAGGCAGATGGAGAAGAATCACTTCCTCCTCACATGTGAAAAAACATTCCTGAATAAGAAATAAAACTGTGAATATATCTGCATGGTTTTTTTTTTTTTAATGGGGAAAGAAAATATTCATATAAATGTTGAAGTGAAACCAGAACCAGAGACACTGAGTCACAAAAACACTGATTTTCTTCAACTTCAGGAAGAACATTGACCACATCCACTGACGTCATTTAATGTCAACAGAATATTAGTAATAATTACACTGGTCCAAAAGTAAAACACTTCCGGAATAAGACTAATTTTAGCACAGAAGAAAACTCAAGAAAAATAAACACAGTATTAGAACAGTATTTATGTAAAGGAATATATTTATATTCACTACATACTTTTTAAATTATAATTCACCACAATTAAAACAAACTAAAAATTCTGATTTTTATTATTGTCCAGTTATTAGAACTAATGAGATTAATTGAATGAACACATAGAGGTCCATGTCTGTAGATCAGTAACTGTGGACACACTATCTGAGGACATGAAGACATCAGGACTTTAGGGACCGTCTACTTATTAACATATAAGTGTGATGTTGTTTAGAACTTTAGAAAAGTTAGTCTGAAAATAGCAACATCCATAACTGAGTAATGTTGCAGACAGACAGACACACAGACAGACACACAGACAGACACAGGCAGACAGACAGACACACAGACAGACAGACATACACACAGACAGACAGACACACACACAGACAGACAGACACACACACACACACACACACACACAGACAGACACATACACAGACAGACACACACACACAGACAGACAGACAGACAGACACACAGAGACAGACACACACACAGACAGACAGACAGACAGAGACAGACACACACACAGACATACAGACACACAGAGACAGACAGACAGACACACACAGACACACACACAGAGACAGACAGACACACACACACACACACACACACAGAGACAGACAGACAGACACACACACAGAGACAGACAGACAGACACACAGAGACACAGAGACAGACAGACAGACACACACAGACACACACACAGAGACAGACAGACAGACACACACACACAGAGACAGACAGACAGACAGACACACACACACACACACAGACAGACAGACAGACACACAGAGACAGACAGACACACACAGACACACACACAGAGACAGACAGACAGACAGACACACACACACACAGACAGACAGACAGACACACAGAGACAGACAGACACACACACAGACATACAGACACACAGAGACACACACACACACACAGACAAACTCCAGTGGAAACATAACCTCCTTGGTGGAGGTAAACATGAGCTAACAGGCTCTAAAGTCAGTTGTTTTCTGATTCATAAAGTTAGATTTAACACATTTAAGTTTGAAGCAGATCTTTTCTAAAACAACTGTTGATCAGTGTGGACGAGAACATATTCTGTAAAAACAAGTAAACTTTATAAAGTCTGTAGTAGTTTATTAACTGCAGTGAAACTAGAGTGAAGCCTAATGTCTCTAACCTGTCTCCATGGGGACAGCCCCTTAAACCCGTCTCCATGGGGACACCCTCTCAGACCCATCTTCATGGGGACACCCTCTTATACCCGTCTCCATGGGGACACCCTCTCAGACCCATCTTCATGGGGACACCCCCTTAAACCCGTCTCCATGGGGACACCCTCTCAGACCCATCTCCATGGGGACACCCTCTCAGACCCATCTCCATGGGGACACCCTCTCAGACATGTCTTCATGGGGACATCCATCATATGTCTCTGTCTCTCTGTTGAAAACCTCTTCTGTTTCCGGTCAAATCTTTCCACTCAGTTTTCATTCAGCTCATTCTTTAAAAGTTTGTCTTTTTACTTTGGGAAGTGCAGCTCATCACGAAATTTAAGGTTTGACGTTGTTTCACTAAAAAAATTAAAATGTAGTAAAATGCAGTAAATGCAGTAAATTCAGTCTGGGCTGATGCGAGGCCAGCAGAGCTTTTTCACAGCTAATGTTTCGTCCTGTAAAACCAGGCCAAGTCAAGGTGTTACTGATTCCATTAACGCTGGCGCTGGTCCAGTTCAGGCCTTAAAAGCACATTTTCAGTGAAACAGAATTGTCAGTTTCAAAGCCTGAAGCTAATGAAGTCAAACAGGTGCCACTTTTATGGACCGTTCTCGGTGTGTTTCCTGTCAAAATAAACCCAAATGTCACCAGTGAAAACAGATGAACATGTGACCTTCAATCCAACAAACATGTCACTCATCACATTCACCTTTTATCGCAGCAACAACAGGAGGATTTAAGATTTACTCTGTAATTAGCATCCATCATTATGATTAATCTGAGTAGGAATTTTAACATAATTAAATAGAACAATTGTTTACAGTTGATTTGTTGAAGCTGTTGAAAGTATTGTTTAAACATTTTAATTTCATATATATTTATATTTTTACCTCACTTTTATTTGTTTGTTTGTTTGTCAGTAAGATAACTCAAAACGTTATGGATGGATTTTGATTAAACTTTCAGAGATGATTGATAATGCACCATTTTTATTTAATTATTTATTTATCGAATCTCTTTTTCTTTTGTGCTGTTTTGGTTTTCTTCTCTTTTTTCGATTTATTTATTTATTTTTATTGATGGACAGTTAATAGTTGGGAATAACACACCACCTTACAATCTTTAACTGCAATAGCACCGCCTGTTAATTTCTTTCCCTCTCCGTCCTGTCCAGTCTTTGTTTCCCCCACACATCACTGAGGTGTAGCACTGCCCTCCCTGGCTTATAATAGAGAGTTTTAATAAAGGATGTCTGCTCAGCTTTCAGGGAGGACCGATGATGGTCACACACATGCACTAAATATTAAAATATTTGGCTGCAAGACTAAAAAATGCATTGGTCTCAAACAATGTTGCCTCCCTCTCTGTGGTGTTAAACAATGAGAACAAATGCAGACAAAAAAAAAGATAATGCACCAATGAAAACACCAGTACATTTTGAACTATGAAGGTCAAAGGTCAAGGTCACAGTGAAGGTCAACATCTAAAACACATCAGTGGTGATATCTAAGAATCCAGACCAGATAGTATCAGGTGTTTTTTCATTCACTTCATCAGATGAGATAACACCCATAGGCTCCATGTCGTCATATGACGTCAAGCCAATGGTATATTTGCAAAATGTAAGACCTTTACCTTAAAGCAGGATTATTACCATACCATCATTATTTATAAAAGAGCTGTAAAACAGACACAGCTGACACAATGCACTGCACACTACAAGACAGAAAACACAAAACAGACAAAGGAGAACAAGGCAAAAAAACAAATCTAAAAATACAATAAAAAATACTAAAACTACACAGATTAAATAAAAAATTATCACACAATAAAAGTACTGAAATCAATGAGCCACTGAGTCGAAGACCAGGGAGTAAAAGTGTGTTTTAAGATGAGTTTTAAACATATTAACATATTTGACATATTTAGTTAAATCAGAAAATATCTTGTGCTTCATATTTAACATTAGATCTAACATGTGACATTGTGCAACGTCACATAACGTCAGAGTGACGTCATACGTGGTCGAATATTGAAATGGTCAAATGTCAAAAACAGGACCCAGGATTTCTGTGAATATTTTTAAACCCTGACCGATAAAATAAATCACTAGTGAACACAAAATACTAGTTTACAAATAAGTTACGAGCATCCAGATCCAGACTGGTGCTGGTTTGTGGAGGTTTTTATTTTCTGTATTTTTGGAAGATCATTTTTCATTGCTTTATTTGGGGGGGGGTAATTTTAGCATGTTTTGTAGATAGTTTTCTCTGCATTTTATTGTATTTATTTGTGTATTTTGGAGTTATAATATTATTTTACTGATGGCAAATGTGGCAGTGGAATGTTTTATTTTTAGTGTGATTAAATATTTTTGACTAGAAATGAGAAAAATACACTTTGTAAGATTTAGATTTTATCCAGTGAAAGTATCCTGTGAATAACCTGAAATGTCTAAAGAAAATTAAGCACAAGTTTAACTATTTTTCTGCTTCTTTTACAAAGTGTTTAGTGTCTTGGTAAATGATCTGATCCATAATGCATGTGAACAAATGATAAGTTCAGGCTGAATATTGTGAATTTTCTAAAGAAACGTGACTTTTTAGGGTTATTCACATCTCTTTTGTTTGGATAGTATATAAACGTTAAGTTAATTTAGCGGTGGTTTTTGCACTAAAATAGACAAAAAATAATTATTTATAAGTTATTATGCTCCTATTTTTTTATTTTACTGGTGCCACCCACTGGAAATCAAATGTGGATATGGAAAATCTTATTTTTAAGTGATGTTTTAACAAGAAATGAGAAAAATACACTCGGTCAGATTTTGATTTATTTTCCATTGTGTCCACGGATGCTGTTATTTTCAAATACAGACAAATCCTGCTGACAAATCCCCAAATCAATACCAGTATGCTGACGGCATGCAATAAAACCTCCAAGCATCAGTCAAACAAGGTAAATGTTTGGGTTTGTGCTTGTGCTAATATCGTGGTTGGAAGAAAAGCATGAGGTAGAAGGACTTTTATAAAGACAGAGCACAGTGGACACCAAGGTTATATTAGCTTTGGATTTTTTATTATACTTTACTTTTATTTAGTTTTGACTTTTGTTTCCTCTATTTCAGTTACTTTTAATCACCTTTGCTAGTTTTTATTAGCTTTCCTTTCTTTCAAAATGCTTGGTTTTAGTATTACTTTTATTTTTGTTTCATACATTTTATTTTCCTCTATGTTATATTCACATAATCCTCATAGATGACTCTGCTCTGCTGCTTTCTCTCAACTTCAGTTTAAGTGACAGACCGTGAAGTGTCGTACGGTGCCGCATGCATAAAATCGTTCAACCAAAATAAACCGATTTCATATCAGTCCAACATTGACAAGGACAAAAACAAGGGGAATTTTATTCAAAATGTGTATATTTTAGTTAGTTTTATAAGCACCTGTTTACATGGGAGTTTTTATTCCTGATTAAAGTTTATTCCACTTTAAGATGAATCATGTAAACACCTAGCTTAGCCGCGGTATCTCTATTCATTACATGTATGGGTCTAGGAACGCTTCATAGTCAGGGGAGGCGGGGCTAAAAGGTTGTCTTTCAAATCCTCTGTATGCAAAAGGACGGTACTACAACCAATCAGTGTAATCTTTAGGATGACGTAGTTAGATGCTGGAAAATTCACAGAGGACTCTGAAGAAATTTAGGAATGACTAAACAAAATGGTGGATTATGGAGCTGAACGACTGTTGTCACGTCTGTAAAAATAATTTAAAGATTGTTGACGTTTTCTCACATTCTTCACTCATCTGTGATAAAAGGAAATCTACACCCATTGTTGTTCTTCTTCTGTGGTTCTTTCCGGTTGTTTCTCTCCGAATCATCGCAGCGTCACTTTCTTAAGCCCGCACTCCGACTCTATACTTCACCGTGATTCGTCGGCCAGTTTCAAGGAAATTTAGCCAAAAGTTACATTGAACGAAACTAGACAACTACGGTAGGACATTAGATTTGCTGCCGCTAGGGGCGGCTAGCGCGGCTAGGCTAAAAGAAAATGCTTCTTGAATAAAAAAAATGTTTAAACATCATGTAAACTTAGCAAATACAGTTTCAGTTAGTTCCTTTTAATTATATTTTTTATTTATTTCAGTTAACAAAAAAACATTCTGTTCTAGTTTTCGTCATTTCGTTCCTTTTTGTTAAAAATAGATTTAACACACATTTAATGATAAGGGACGACAAGTCCTTTATCTACTTTAAAGGCTCTCATTCAAACCCAAAATGACATTTGAATTATTTTATTTTTACTGAGACTGTGTGAAACTTTCAACACCTTTAAAAAAAAATGATGCAGAGCTGATGGATTAAAATAAAGAAATTATTCATGAAGGCAAATGAGGTTAAAAAATGCAGGCAAAAACAAGAGAGAAAACCAGGGAAATGTGAGCGTTTCCTGTCCCAAGGGTCATCAGCCAACGCCACAACTCCCTGATGACCGCTGCTGCCATGGTTACCAGCATGGCCGCCCTGACAACAACAGCGGAGCATGTCATACAAGGCAGCGGCGTCTGGGGACAAACTGTCTGAACATGACACAACTGACGCACAACAAACACACACACAACTGACGCACAACAAACACACACACAACTGACGCACAACAAACACACACACACACACACAACTGACGCACAACAAACACACACACAACTGACGCACAACAAACACACACAACTGACGCACAACAAACACACACAACTGACGCACAACAAACACACACACAACTGACGCACAACAAACACACACAACTGACGCACAACAAACACACACAACTGACGCACAACAAACACAAACTCACACACACAACTGACCTGTGCAGTTCAATCACCTCCATCCACCCATTATTTTAATGTTTTTGCAAAATATGCCTATGTGTGTGAGTGTGTGTGTATGTGTGTGTGTGTGTGTGTGTGTGTGTGTGTGTGTGTGTGTGTGTGTGTGTGTCCACCCGCCCAAGGAGACACATCCATAGTGTGTTTAGCGGGTTTGTCTGAGTGATGGACAGCCACACATTAGCTCTGATTAGACGAGAGAGAGAGAGAGAGGACAAGGAGAAAGAAGAGAGAGAGAGAGAGAGAGAGAGAGAGAGGGGAAGAGGAGAGAGAGAGAAAGAGAGAGAGAGAGAGAGAGACAGAGAGAGAGAGAGGGGAAGAGGAGAGAGAGAGAAAGAGAGAGAGAGAGAGAGAGAGAGAGAGAGGAGAGGGGGGGCAGACAGTTTTGGATTTGTAGACAGTAGACAGTTTTGGATTTGTTGTTGTTACTGTAGACATTATGAATGTTCTAATGTATTTCTGTGTGTGTGTGTGTGTGTGTGTGTGTGTGTGTGTGTGTATGTATGTGTGTGTGTATGTATGTGTGTGTGTGTGTGTGTGCATTGATCTCATCTCTCCTCTGTCATGTACATTTCACCTCCTATAGATCCCGTGCATTTTAATTTCAGATGAGGCGTTCAGGGTCTGATGGTCACTGTCAGACACGCGGCCGCTGTGACGATCATTTGTGACATTTAACAACCCAGGACCAGAGCCGTATAAACACAGTTATGACACGCTTTGACGCGGCCGCTGCAGTAATCATGTGGCTCATATAAGCATGAATGGTTCCAAACAAACACTGTCATGTCCTTCTGTGGGACAAATAGCAGAGGACATGGAACATCTGAAAATAAACCACACTACTGTTCCATGTTTGAGTAGTGGGTGGAACCACTGAAAGGACTGATTTCATTACTGTGACCATGTATATTTTTGGGGATAAGTAATTATTTCCATTTTTTTTTTTTTTCGTTGCAGCATCACTTTGTTCGGCCCGCCCTCTCGCTCCATGACTCGTCGTCCAGTTTCAGGGAAATCGAACCAAAAGTTACATTGAGCGTAACTAGACGGTCTATGGTAGTAGATAAGATTTGCTGCCGATAGGGGGTGTAGCGCGGATAGGCTATTAGAATATGGAAACATCTGGAAAAACCACCTCATGAAAGTGTAAAAAACTTCTATCGATGTTTCTGTTACCAGTTTTTTACATTTATCGAATTTCCAAAGGTAATAGAAATGCAGCTAATGTTTACATCATTAGCTACATTATAAAATAATATTCAATGTTTCATAAAGATTTGTGATGTTTGACATCATATGTGTTTAATTGAATATATTTAGTGTTCAATTCCAATATTAACAATAAAGTGAATGTTGTTGAATAACTTTAATAAAAGTGAGGACCATCAAAAACTGACCTTTCATGAGGTTTTAGTTTTTCCTCCAGTAAAACGTTTTCACATCGTTTTAATCAGGTGACGACAGAGTGACATGGTGTTGTTGTTTTATCTGACAGAGGAAAACAGAGATTGCTTGACCTTTTGCTCCCCTTTAAATGTTGCCCTGAGGCCTGAATAAATCTGATGAGCTGCATCCGCTGACTCATGCAGCCCCTCCCCTTCCAAGGTTCATGTGCATGTTCTTCTGCAGCACAAATCTAATTTCACCACCAAGAAAAAACAGCTGAGAAAATGCAAAACACACAGTCCATACAAACCTGTTGGATCTGTGTATCATTCATTCATTTGTTTAATAAAAAATAAAAATAAATATAAGGTAAAAAAAAAATAAAATAAAATCCAAAACCAAAATGAAAAAAAATGATAGTGATGCGTTTTTTTTTAGTTTTCCTTTTTGTGTTTAAATGAATAATAGAAAAAAAAAAAAAAAAAAACAGATAACGGCCATTTTCCATTTTGTCCAATTTTGACCTGAAGCAAATTGAGTAAACTGGAAATTAAAGTTCACAACCAAAAGTAACATGGTCATTATTGTTTGATTGTTGATTAAAAACTCAGTATAAACTAAAGTCCAGTTTTGGAATCCATCGATCTCACGTTAACTGTTTATTTAAAATACAAGACATCAGCTGATCCATCGAACATCGACCCCTGTTTTGACAGAACACCTGTTAACTCAACTTGGTACAGGTTAAAATTGGATAAAACAGAAAATAATCTGGTTTTTTTTCCATTATTCAGTTAAAGACTGAAAAAAACACATTATCGGGGTGTTTTTTTTTTCATTTCGGCTTTGAAAACAAATGAAGAAATTAATAATTTTTTCATTGTCTTATTTTCGATGTGTGTTTGTGTGTGTGTGTGTGTGTGTGTGTGTGTGTGTTCACGTCGGAGGCTTGTTTTGACCATCTCATGTGATTCCTCTGCTCAGCACTAATGAGGACTTGGATGGCTGGTCATTAATTACACCTTCTTTCTTCTGGTAGATGCACATTCCTGCTGTGAATAATGCATCAGACCCATGTGAAAAGGGAGTAGAACCGACGACACTAAAGACTCGTGTCGGCAGCGTACGGCCAGGGTGACACGGTCGGAGATAAATCCTGAAAAGCAGCAGCGTGTCAAATTCCACTGACACGTGGAGCATGAAAAGTGAAGCAAGAATCCTGGGATAATAGTGTGTTAGGGTTAGAACAAAAAGAACAAAAAAAACACACAACGTCTGCTGTAAATGGGCGCTTCTGGTTTGATGCTCGTTAAGTGTGTGTGTGCTTTCCTATACCTATCTTTATGGGGACATTGATATGTTTACAGTCGCACCATGGGGACCAAAATTCAGGTCCCCACGAGGCGTAAATATAAATAAAGGTCCTCACGAGTAAAATAGAAATAAATAAATACATGAATGTGTTTTTTTTCCAGAAGTCCCCATAAGGCATGAGGGAAACAAGTGCATGACATCAGACATCGTGGGGACCAAAATTCAGGTCCCCACCTGTAAAATAGAAATCTGTGTGAAGTATGCAAATGTAAAATACTTTACACAGTTTTAAACATTAATTACATAATAATAATAATAATAATAATAATAATAATAATAATAATAATAATAATAATAATAATAATAATAGATATTGAACATTAGGTTCTTTCTGAAAAAAACCTTCAAAAGAATTGACATTTTCTGATCCTGTTACTGCACAAAATTACATCAGAAATCTCAGTGTCCTGTTATAATGTTCGTCAATAAAGGGTTAAAGATGCAATAAAATAGGATTTTATAACATTTTTATTCTTCTTTTTATACATTTTTTAATTTGCTTTTTTTTCAAATAAATAAACTGGAATAAAAGAAACACATTGCAAAAAAAAAAAAAGAACCAGGTCATGTAATTAAAAACGACGGACTTGTGTCTTAACAAATGGCGTCAGTACAAATGGAAACGGCGGTGACTGATCACGTGTCCTGTGAGCTCATTAGGAGAGTAACTGATCTGTGGCTTTTTAATCAGAACTGCAATTGATTTGAACATTTCCCACTAAAAGGTTTCATATTTCAGGTCTTTATTGCTGTCAAATGATGGCTCAGTATTTCATATTATCAGTGACACGGCGCTGCTTTGGAGACACTTCATCATTCCATGTGTCAGACGCCATCACACCCCTTTAGGAGGACGACACGTTACTGTAAATCTAATCAGAAATATACCGTATGTTTGCAAAGACCAGTCCCACTGTGGACGGATCATCTAAATAATCTTCTTTGTTTTCATTGGATGATCACCTGACTGTTATCCATAAATGCCCATTTTTTTAGTGACTAAATAATGACTTCTGTAGTTTTTCCATTCCTGTGTAAATATTCTGTGACATGTTTCTCTGCTCATCTTTTGTTATTTTTTTTTAAAACAAACCTTAGTCTTTATCCCTTTACCATCCCAGAGTAATTTTACTTAACCCTCCTGTTACGTTACGAGTCCAATCGACCTGTTTTAAAGTTTGAACATCTAGGAATAATACTTAAAAGTATATATTTTTTGTATTAAACTTGTTCTGCTAGACTTAATGAGTGTAATAAACATGCATGTATAATATGAAAATGGTGGTAACACTTTAGATTACATATCGCTAATAAGGTTATAATTCAATGGTAATTTTGATGTAATTTCATGGTAATAATGCCTTTGTAATCACTTATTACATGTAACGATCACTAATAATGTGGTAATTTTATGATCATTTTGATATAATTTCATGGTAATAATGCCTTTGTAATCACTTATTACATGTAACGATCGCTAATAATGTGGTAATTTATGATAATTTTGATATAATTTCATGGTAATAATGCCTTTGTAATCCTAAACACTCAAACTACACAAAAACATGTATTTAAGAGCTAAAATAAAGTGAATTTTGGATGATATGTAAGTACATATTAAGTGAATAATAGCTGAAAACTTCACAGGACCTGGTCCAGTATTAGTCAGTTCAATATATCAGCTGACTGATATATCGGTCTATTATTAAAAACCACATTTACAAACGTCCCAAAGACAGCGGTGTGTGTTTAATAAATCTGTGTGTGCTGTGACTTCCACTCCACCTCCTTCAGTATTGGTTGAGGGTCAAACTCTGATCACAGGTTTCCATACGTTCAGCTGTGAACGAGTTGAAAAGGTCTCTTTATGTCATATTGATTTTCCCTACATTTAAATTAAATGTCAGAGCCCTCTGTGACTCCAGATGATAGACTGCAACCAGCAGCTGCTTACTGAAGCACTTCTTCAAGGGTGAGACGCCATAAAAATGACATCAAGCGCATGTTCAAAAGTCCACAAAGCACAAAGTCAAATGTTCGGCACAGAATTCAGTCCAATAACAACCAGAAAAAAAACTAAGGAAATGTGGTCAGCAGTAAAGGTAAAGAACAGATGGGAGCCCTTTCTCATTTTTTCCACCATTATAGACACATTATACAGATGTTACAGATGATCAACATAATGCCTCTGTCTCCTTTGCACTGACTTGCACATTACATATTTTTACTATATTTATTTTTATCTTATTCTATCTTGGTGCATGCTTGGCATTTTATTATTTTTTTATACTATATATATAATTATTTTTTTTCTCTTTTTCATTTTATTGATATACTATATGTTGAATGTTGCAGCGTTACACCGAGACAAATTCCTAGTTGTATACTACATGTGTACTATACGAATAATGTTAATAAAACTCTTTCTTTCTCTTTCTGATTCTGATGTTGACCACTGTTCTAAAGCTGCATCATATATTGTTTAAGCATCGACATCATCATGTATGTGTGCAGTCGTCTGATCACTGGTCCAGTTCATGGAGGAGACTTTTTCTCTCTTTTTTTTTTCCATTTATTTTCCCTTTACTTTCTTTCCTTCCTTTTCATTTTTCTATCTATTCCTTTTTTTATTCTTTATTTTTCAGGACATTGCACATTAATGAACATACATATATATGTGTAACTGTGACAGATTATAACACAATGGTTCATTTCCATCTGGTGTCCAAATAAGGAAGCTAAAAGTTTTACAAAATAAAAGCACAGATATACCATGAGTAAAAACCATTACTAAAAATTGAAGAATGTATAAATACAGAAGAAAAAATACCTAGAATAGAACTGTGTGTGTGTGTGTGTGTGTGTGTGTGTGTGTGTGTGTGTGTGTCTGCAGAGACATGTCATGCTATAACTTAATGAATACTTGAAATATCACCATGAAATTACATGGACATATACATATAGCTAACGCACATCAGATGTAATGATCCATTTGAGTACAGGTCAAAGGTCAAAGTCACAATTAACTAAAAAGTCCAAATAATATTATCAGTTATAACTCATGAACAGAGGGTCACAGAACGTTCAGATTGGTACCAAATAAAGATTTGTACAATTGTCATATTTGGTGTTATCACCTACGACCAATAGTTTTTGAGATCTCTGGAGGTCAAAGGTGACAAAATTAACTTCTGTAACACTGTGTGTGTCAAACATAGACTGTGATGGAAATGTACCTTGACTGGGTCATTAAATGTCACTGATCACCATGAACCATAAACATTAAATTTATGATTATTCTGCAGCTGAAATATTTAAATCACAGATGGAGGATCAGTGATGGGTGACTAATAATTAATATTTGATGACTTGACCAACAAGCACATGAAAAGCGAATAAGGATGAAACAGTGAATAATGATAGAAACTTGATATGAAAAGAACAATGAGAAGAAGTAGAGAAAAATAATTATGATTCATGTCAAATATAGTCAGACAGACCAATCGTTTCTTGGATTGTCTTATTTTACAACTGAAGACACAACATTATATTAAACTATTTATCAACATTCCAGCAAGACTCTTTTTCACAAGCAGTTTTAAGCAAGAGGTGAGATTAGGCATTATCTGAATACTTGTCTTTTCCTTTCATTCCTTTTCTGTCGCTTCCTTTTTCTCCTTTCCTTTCATTTGTCTTTCTTCTTTTTTATTTCCCTTATTTCCTTTCTTTTTTATTCTTTTCTTCTCTTCATCTCTCACAGCTCCATCCACTGGATCCACTAAAGTCTACTTTCAACCAACTAATTCATCTATTTCTTTTCTTTTCTCTCCCTTTCAGTCCTTCCACGCTCTGAAACCGAGCCTGTTTTTCTGAATAATGCGCTGAACGCAGCCTCCACATTCTCCTCGCTGAAGTGGCCAACATCACATTTATGTAGCGTTCGCTTTTCCTTCAGCCAGAGCTTGTTGAGCATCTACTACCAAGTGTCCTTGAATGACAACCTGCTGTCTGGCGGCGTATTTATTTCAAATAACAGTGGAAAAGAGCATCAGCTAAATACTTGGAGCCCATTAAAGCCAGCCGCCTGTGCTCCAGGAGGATGCAGGAATGAGACTGACACTAATTCGTATTTCTGCAGGGTATTAGGATTCATTTACCCATTAATCCTTCATTGGCTGAGCTGTCTATAAAAGGCTAAATACAAGTTAAATCAATATTATGGCTCTATTAACACAGAGAAAATGACCAATAAAAGATGAATATGAGGGTGTTGGACGTTCATGAAGTTAACAGAGGTCTGACTATAGAAGGAATGACACAATAGGACCGAACCCCCAACACTAGTACTGGCTCGACTCAACTCCATAGCATTTTCTATTATAGGATTGTACTGACTTTACCTGGTCGTCGTAGCGATAGTACTGACTTTACCTGGTCGTCGTAGCGATAGTACTGACTTTACCTGGTCGTCGTAGCGATAGTACTGACTTTACCTGGTCGTCGTAGCGATAGTACTGACTTTACCTGGTCGTCGTAGCGATAGTACTGACTTTACCTGGTCGTCGTAGCGATAGTACTGACTTTACCTGGTCGTCGTAGCGATAGTACTGACTTTACCTGGTCGTCGTAGCGATAGTACTGACTTTACCTGGTCGTCGTAGCGATAGTACTGACTTTACCTGGTCGTCGTAGCGATAGTACTGACTTTACCTGGTCGTCGTAGCGATAGTACTGACTTTACCTGGTCGTCGTAGCGATAGTACTGACTTTACCTGGTCGTCGTAGCGATAGTACTTGACTTTACCTGGTCGTCGTAGCGATAGTACTGACTTTACCTGGTCGTCGTAGCGATAGTACTGACTTTACCTGGTCGTCATAGCGATGATATTGAATAAATAACAGGATCAGTAGGTGGATGTTGTATTTGTAGTAGTACTTCCACTGGTAGTATTTGTATTTGTAGTAGTATGTTCACTAGTAGTTTGAGTATTTGTAGCAGTATATCCTTTGGTATTACTTGTATTAACAGTAGTATATCCACTGATATTGTATTTGCAGTAGTGTGTCCATGGGTAGTACTTCTAGTTGCAGTAATACCATATCCATTGGAGGTACTAGTATTTGCAGCAGTAATATGTCCACTGGTGGTACTAGTATTACCAGTACCACACACACACACACACACACACACACACACAGTCTTTAACACAGTTCAGGTCAAAGGTCATGTATTGATCCGTCCTGTTTTTCTATCACAGCCAGAGGAACAGAAATGACATGAGTGTAAAACTAACACTCGAGTTTCACTGTAACACTGACCTCAGATCCTCTTTTATATCGTATGCAGTGTTTCTGTGTATTTGTGTTTTTGTGTATTTGTATTTATGTGTATTTGTATTTATGTGTATTTGTATCTCTGTGTATTTATATTTCTGTGTATTTGTGTTTTTGTGTATTTGCATTTCTGTGTATTTGTATTTTGTGTATTTGTATTTCTGTGTATTTGTATTATTGTGTATTTGTATTTTTATGTATTTGTATTTCTGTGTATTTGTATTTTGTGTATTTGTATTTTTGTGTATTTCTGTTTCTGTGTATTTGTATTATTGTGTATTTGTATTTTTGTGTATTTGTATTTCTATGTATTTGTATTTTGTGTATTTGTATTATTGTGTATTTGTATTTTGTGTATTTGTATTTTTATGTATTTGTATTTCTGTGTATTTTCAGTTTCTTCTCCAGTCGTTTTAAAATAATCCAGATCACCAGCTGTTGTTTTGTTCATCACAGACGCTCAACTATGAGACGCACCTTTGTTTGCATTCCATTAAATAAAACTTTATTGATCCCTAAGGAGTAAGTTGTTTGTTGTTGGTGTTGTAGTAATAGGATTTAAGGAGGGAAAAAAAAAGAAAGCAAAATAAAGCACTCAAACTGAATATAAAAGAATCAATAAAGACGAAACAAAGTACATTTCAGCACAGTTTGAAAAAATAAAAAAATAAAAAAATAAAAGGCTCAGGTTTATCATCTGAGTCCTCAGGGCTTTAACACAATAGAGTCTGTTGTTGTATTTGTCCAGTTCTGCAGGTATTCCAGGCAGGGCCGTTTCTAGTTTATCGGGGGCCCTAAGCAAGATGTTGAAAGCAGTGTATTTACAGGATTAAAAAAGAGAAATATTTCATGATATATGTCCTTTAATGAAGCCCAAACACAGGTCACTGAGTGTTCGAAAACAAAAAAGAAGAGAATCCATGAATTATTTGTTTCATTCGTTTTTCAAAATAAAACGAATTAGAAAAGCATCTGAGAGCGTGAACCTCCACCAAGGCAGACCTCCCCCCTCCGAATGAAGGGAGGTTATGTTTGGAGTTTGTCTGTCTGTCTGTCTGTCTGTGTCTGTCTGTCTGTCTGTCTGTCTGTCTGTCAGCAACATTACTCAAAAAGTTATGGATGGATTTTAATAAAATTGGATTTTGATAGATTGATAGATTTTGGTGGTGATCCAGAAGAGATCCTGGTTTGTGGATCACTTTGACATTTTACATTGTGTTAAATGGAGAATATATTTCAAACTGATCCAGATTCTCTTCCAGATCACCAGCAACATTTTATAATTTGTTCCTTGTGACAGCCACAACACATGCTAGGAATTTAATGAAAATCTATCAATACCTTTTTGAGTAATGTTGCCGACAGACAGACAGACAGACAGACAAGCTCCAGCAAAAACATAACCTCCTTGGTGGAGTTTAAAATAAGACAATGAAGTTGTTTCTTCATTATTTGTTTCCAAAATCAAAATGAAAAATAAAACTGATAACGATGCGGTTTTTCAGTTTTCCTTTTTGTGTTTAAATGAATAATGGAAAAAACGAGTAACAGTTGTTTTCTGTTTCATGACCTTTGACCTGCAGTGACAGAGATGTAAACCTACGT
>CM035800.1:28496677-28516677 GCA_020466265.1 Siphamia tubifer
GCAGGGGGAGGGCAGGGGGAGGGCAGAAGGCTGCAAGACTTGGAAGTAAACCTCGAAGCTAAGACTCATTTCATTACATGGCAGGATTGGACTTAGAGTATGGTGTTAGTAATAATAATAATAATAATAATAATAATAATAATAATAATAATAATAGAATAGATTTCTAGTGCTTTTCAAGGCACCCAAAGGGCTTTACATTATTGATCCATTATTCATTCACTCTCACTTGCTCCCTCTGGTGGTGGTGAGCTACATTTGTATCCACACTTGTCCTGGGACAGACTGACAGAACCGTGGCTGACAATTCGCACCTACGGTCGTATTCAGGAGAAGGGTGAAGTGTCTTGGACGGGGACGGGGACACAATGGACTGACTTGGACAGAGCAGGATTTGAACTGCCAACTATTTAGTTAATGGACGACCCACTCTACTTCCTAACCTATGGCTTTAAGGTTGACGTTAGGGTTAGAGTTACACTTAGAGTTGTGGGGGGTGGGTGGGCTGGGGCCCCACCAGGTCTATAAGGATTCAAGGATGATTTTTATTTGTCATACCAGGTCCCTATTAACATCTGGAATGGAGCCATAAATAATTATAGACAATGTTCATAAATATACACACAGTATAATACACTGGGGGAAAAACTGGTGCAGTATGTTTTACTCCACACCTTGAGCCCTACCTGAGCACTCTGGATTATAGGACACCGTGGTTTTTTTGAGAAAATATGATAGTTTTTAGGAATAACAGGTATAATAAAAATATAATAATAATAATGATGAGAAAAGAGCAGACTGTTTGTATAAGATGTCCCAGTGAAGGGTGTGGATCACAGACTATGGTTATATATGTGTGGCTTAAATGAGTCAGATGTAAAGAAGAGCCTCTGGGCTGTGTTCACTGTCTGTCTGCCTATCTGTCTGTCTGTCTGCCTGTCTGTCTGCCAACATCCCTGCTGTTCCCTCTGAGGCTGAACAAAACCTCTTCCACAGCATGAAAATGCCTCTGCTTCACACTGTCGCTCCATAGAGGACACACACTAAACACTTGGATCTTCCCTCTCAGAGCCTCCCAGGTGTGACAGGAAGTACAACAGCGAGGCGAAGGTGCCCAGGTGTCACAGGTAATAAAGGCAGTAGATGTACAGGAAGGAGGACAGACTGCTACTGAATTCACCTTGAACGCCTGGAAAGTGATGCTCACAGTGACCAGTGAGAACACCATCTGCAGCTGTGACACCAGTCATGAAATAAATCACATACATCAGAAACCTTTACGAAGAGACCGCAAAAGTGGCGTCTCATCTTCAGTTTTTCATCCACGTGTAGACGAGCGTATGGCTAAACGTGTGGCTAAATATGTAGTTTATGGAAAAGTGCCTTTAATTTACACGACACCAGCAGGGTATGAGTGAGGGATGTGACTTTTGGTTCTAAACATTAATCGAATATTATTCAAAAAATCGAACATGTTTCCACGAGTCTTTGTATAAACAAGGATTTACTGCTGTATTTATTTTCTGGTAACATTTTAACTTTACTCTTAACATTTTTGCATAAATATCTTTTGCATACATTTTTGTCGGTCATTCACATCTTTTTTTGTTTGAATGGTTTATAAAAGTAAGTATTTTCATCATTTAATGGGGGGGGGGGGGTTTGGATGAAAACAAAAGCAAAAATTTGTAGTTGTCATTATTTATAGGTTATTATGTTTTTATGTTACTGGTGTGGCTCATTGGAGATCAAAACAGTGTGAATGTGGCCTCTGAACAAAATGATACAATATTTTAATATTAATATTTAATATTAAATATTAATATTTAATCTTGTCTGCCTCAAGAAAGCCTTTCCTTCTTCTTCCCCCCCCCCCCCCCCCCCCACACACACACACACACACACATACACACACATTCAAATTTCACTGAACAACTTCCAGCACATGACCACATGTACAGTGTTATGTTATAATGTATGTGTGATGTCCTGTCACTTCTGACTGTCACAAGTGTAGCGTCACCCTGTTGCTGTTGCCTGATGCCTTTCATCAAAGAAACAATTTCTGTTTCTTACACATTTGAATGATAATATGATACTAGGCTGAATCCCATTCCAAACTAAAGTAAAATACTTTGTCATTATTCACTGTACAATGACATTTGTGCTCTGCATTTAAACCCGTCCTTTGATGCCATTGGGGCACCTGTAGAGAGCAGTGGGAAGCCAAGGGTGGCGCCTGAGGACCCACCTCCAGCTTCATCCTTAAGCCCTTCCCCTCCGTTTTACATGTCCACATGTAGGGGTAGGGGTGTCTCAATTCATGTTAAGGCAGAGGGGTAGGGGTAAGGGTAAGGGTAGGGCTTTATACCCTTCAAATGGAGATTTTCCAGAGGCAGACTCCAAAGGGAGAGATCTGAGAAATTTCCCAGAATACAATGCAAATCCTTTTAAAAATTGCAGCATCTACAAAAGAAGTACACGAATGTAGTATTTTCACTGTAATTAACTGTTAAGTTGTGATAACTGTTGTATTGTCACAATGTGTAATGGTTATTTTCTCCACATGAAAAAAATCACTATTTACATAAACATGGAGTCGATGCGTAGCACTTCTCCAATTACTTTATTTGTCATTTATACATAATGGAAAAGTAAGTAATGACCTCAGAAAATAGTTGTTTGTATCTAAATAATCCCAGTTTTTTTTTTCCATTTTCACTCGCTTCACTGGAATCTCAAAAAGTGTCTAAATTAGATGAATGCGAAGCCAATCACAAAAACACTAAATATATGAAAACAATGCTCAGATGAGGGTTTCAAAAGCTAAATTCAGATGTGGCATCTGCGTCTCCCTCATATTGGAACTGTTAAAATGATCCCTAACGCTGAGTGACGGCAGAAGAGTATTGTGTTGAGCTTAGCCTCTGTGTCTGTGGGGGGGGTTTATCAGCCAAAGCATCTAAATCTGTACGCTCAGGGTCGGACGTCTTCCACCGGCGTTAAAGAGGCTTACCAGGAAAATCAGTCACCAGAGCAGGTTTGTGAGTACGACTGATTTAAAGACACTTTAACAGCCACAGAGCTCTTCATTCACCTCATCTGCACCTTCACCTGCACGCTCACTCATTCAGGGACAAATTTATTTATTTTTGGAGAAGCTTTTGACACCTGCATTAAATAAAAAAATTTAAAAAATACATAAACATTAATAAAAAATTTTTTAAAATTAAACACATTTTTCTTTTTTCATAAAAGAAAATACAAAATAATGAAAACGTGAAAAAATAAAAATGAATGAATAAATACAAAATAATAATAATTAGAAAATAAATAAATAAATCAATTGAAAAAATAATAATTAAAATCAATCAATAAATCAATACAATTAAATAAATACATAAAAATTAATTTTGGTCCCCATAGTGTCAGAGGTCCCCATGGTGTGACTGTGTTGTGTTAGCATATCATTGTCCCCAAAAAGATAGAACTACAAACACACATACACACACAGACACACACAAACACACACACGCACACACACACTCACACTTTCACTTACATACACACACACACACACACACACACACACACACTCACTCACACTCTCACACACACACACTCACACACACTCGCACTCTCACTCACATTCACACACACTCACACACACACACACTCACACACACACACACACTCACACAGATTCCCTCCGCACATGAAATCAAATTCAACCCATTATCTCTAAAAGTAATTGCTGTGTTTTTGCAACAGTCCTGTGTTCATTGTTGGTCAAATTATGGATGACTGCTTTTCCTGCAAATAAAGACTAAAATAAATTGCTTCATTTCAACAACGAGACGCTCATTGCGGTTTGTGTTGAATAATGGATTGGGGTTGTGTGTTCGGTTTAAACATTTGACAATCGGCTCAGTGGAAGAGTGTGTACATTTAAGAGGATCATGTGGGAAACTGCAGCTCATTATGATCATGTATTTCCTGTGTCTGGAACCGTTCCTTCACCTACAGAACCTGGTTTGGTTGAACTAATGACAACATACATACATACATCTGGGTGCTTCTCAGGAAGCTAAAAAAAAAAAAAATCAATGGCCCTGAAGTTTTAGTGGTTAAATATGAAATAAATCTGATATACAGTCATAGCTCAACTTGGGAAAGACCCAGCGAATTAATAATCCAAGTAACGAAAAACCTTTATGTCAATTTTTTGTCTCTGAATACGAAAGAAATATACATTTACAAAACATAAATATTGTAGAAATCTTCATTCTGCATCGTTTGGTACCAATGTGAAAGTTCTGTGACCCTCTGTTCTTGAGTTATAACCAATAATGTGATTTTGACCTTTTAGTTAATTGTGACCTTGACCTTTGACCTTTACTCAAATGGACACACAGACACACACACACACTGATTACAACAATCTCTCCCAACCAATGTTGGCCAAGATTAAACAATAAATACTTGAGATGTCACCATGAAATGACATGGTCATATACATATAACTAATGCACATAAGATGCAATGATCTTTTTTAGTAAAGGTCAAAGGTCAAGGTCACAATTAACTAAAATGTGAAAATCAAATTATGGATCATAACTCAAGAACGGAGGGTAACAGAACTTTTAGATTGGTACCAAATGATGCAAAATGAAGATTTCTACAATTCTCATAATTGGTGTCATCACTTACACCTACGTTTTTGAGATCTCTGGAGGTCAAAGGTGACATATGGCAAAATTAACTTGTGTAACACTGTTTGTGTGTGTCAAACAGACATGTCACGCTATAACTTAATCAATACTGGACATATTTTCATAATATTACACACACTGACACACATATACATATAATGAAATTTTCAATATTGCAAAAGGTCAAAGGTCAAGGTTGCATTTTGCACAAATATCAAATTCACATTATTGGCTGTAATTCAAGAACAGGTGAGATCAGGAATTCTCTGAAAACTTGTTTTTCTTTGTTTTCTCATTTCACAGTTCAGTTGTTTATTGTCTGAACCTTTCCATTCAGAGCTCAACGTCAAGTCAGACTTTCTCGGCTCTTTTTTTCTGGGTTTCTTTAATGGAAATGACCTGCTGGTTTTAGCTCCCAAATGTTTTTACTTCTCCACCAGTCTGAAACAGTCAAACTTTTAGTCCTGCTGCCCTGTCTTTAATCTCCCTAAAATAAACACACACTCTTTTTTACCTCCTCCGTTCAGTTTCTTTGGGACCTCAGCGTCCCTGTGAACAGCTCGCATTTACAGGTTTTCCATGACGTCAGTGTTAGTCTAATGGCATCAGTGCTTTGAATATGACAAAGCTGGATTTTATCCTGTCATTCAGTCTGGAAAGGAAACCCTGACCTCACCCTAACCTGAACCCTAACCAGCCCCGGCAGGATGAGCAGGTCTTGGGGGACTGGACCCACCCATTGAGTGATGCGGACCCGCCCTATCGTGGGTCCGTCCATGCTGTCATATGCTGGGGCCAACAGCTTAACACTTTAGTTTTAAAATGAATGATGAATAAATAAATAAATCACATGCTACTACAATTTAACGCTTTAAACGTCCAAGGGTCCACATATAGGCCAGAAGTAGTCGCTCAATAATATTAAACAAATGACCCAAATCTGTCCCAAATGTCACATGGCCTCATGTAGTTTGACAACAGAGATTCTCATACATCCCAAGATATAAGCCACTTTACGATAAAATATCCAGAGCAGGTACAATCACCACATCATCTGTTCAAAATATAAATGTCAAACAGCTGATCTGAATCTTTATGTCTCATAATTATCCAACAAACACAGTTATAGTCCAATAAAAACATCCAAAACAAACCAAAAAATTGTCCAAAACACATCAAACTATCAATAAATATCCACAAATGTTTAAAATTAGTTATTTGTATTCACCATAACTTTCAAAACCATGACACCGTGGCAGAAAGACACAACTGCAGTTACCATTCTTTGGCTTTGATCGATGATGTCAGGTTTCCACACTCTGACACTCATAAAAGAGACGTTACTGTACCACCTCGCACTTAGCATACTCTGCCTTTGTTTTAATAATAATAATAATAATGATAATAATAATAATGGATTGGATTTATTTATCACTTTTTTGGTTTCTTAAAGTGTTTCACATTAGTGACCCATTATTCATTCACTCTCACATGCTCCCTCTGGTGGTGGTAAATTACATATGTATCCACAGTTGCCCTGGGGCAGACTGACAGAAGCATAACTGCCATTTTGCCCCTACAGTTTTTCCGACCACCACCAAACATTCAGAGTGAGTGACACTGGAGGTAAGAAGGGTGAAGGACACACCAGACCAACTAGGACAGAGCAGGATTCGAACCACCAACCCTTCAGTTACTGGACGACCCGCTCTACCAACTGAATCCTTGGCCAGTGTGGAAGTATGGTTACACTACGATTGCATATTTCCGGTACAAAATACAGAAGTTGTGATAAAGGTCTAGTAACAACATCTGGGTTAACTAGTAAATTTAGAGCTTTTCACTTTTCAACTCAGCTCCTTCTTCATCACCTGATAGAACGTCTGCATCACTGCTGATGCTGCACTGATCCTGCTCCGTCATTCCTATACACATGAAAAATACCCTGAGATACTTAAACTCCTCCTTTTGGGCCAAAGGACTCCCCACCAATTTAAATAATATAATAATTAAATAATAATTTAATTAAAATAAATAAAATAAAAAATAAGAGCAAAATGCAGACAACTTAGAAAAAGGAAAGAAAAAAAAGGGAAGAAGAAAAAAGGGAAAAGAAGAAGGAAGGGAGGAAAAAACAAAACAACAAAAAAAACTATTTGTTACCTACTTTCCTATCTGCTCATTTGGTTTTTAGTTGTTTTTTTTTTTGTTTTTTTTTGTTTTTTTATATATATATGTCTATGTTTAGTACTTCAGTTATTGATTATTGGTATTGTTATTATTGTTATTGTTATTATTTTATTTATCATCATTTTTGTACTATGCACTATATTGCTATAAGATGAATTTAGGTTATTGGGGAAGTGAAGAAGGGGTAGAATTAAATAAGCTTATGCTTCATCCTACTCCTTCATTGTTATTATTATTATTGCTGTATTGATTATTGTTGCACTTTGCACATGTTCGAAATAAATCATTCAAATCAAATCAAATACAGCTTTGAACAAATTTAAAAAAAAAAATAAAAAAAAAATAAGCATCTTTCCCCGATAGATGACAGACTGGTTGTACACTTTTTCAATTCCAATCCCCGGTATCCCATAGCAACGTAGGCCTCGTTGTTCCAAGTAAATATTAGCCAATCTCCAGCTTCCTGTATCGGAATGAGCAGAAACATGAGCTCATCAGCGCCTGGACAGAACTTGCAGTAGCCTGGAGGTGATGGAAATACTGCTGCTCTGTAAAAAAAAAAGACCTGCAGCTACGGTTGGACACTAGGGTTGGATCTACATCTTTAATAACACACAGACCAGACAAAGAGCTGCAGTGTTTGATGGAAAAGAGAAGTGCTTATGCGTTTGGAATCAGTGTTTCATTTGGAGGAGCAGGATGAAAGAACACAACGACAGCGTCTTCTAACGATGACATGGTTTTTATTTTTAAGTATGAGTGGAATATTTTCTCAGTAGGATCTGGAGCCGATTCTGAAAATGATTTAAAACTGATGTGCACAACGTGTCCCAGATGTCACCCATCCAATATTTCCAGTCAAATCAAAAGTGGATGTTCTATGTGTGTGTCATAGTCAAAAACAATCATCACATTTGACTTAAGTGGAAACACTAAAGCACAGGTGCCACTGTGCTGCCAAACAGGCCTAATTAAATTACAATTATTTGAAGTCATTTCAATCTATAGTGTATCAGACCAATAAAACACTATTATAATAACTTAGAAATAATGAAAACTACATTTGTTTTTAGTGTAAAAAAAAAAGAAAGAAAAGGAAATTATGCTAAATTGTTTACACATACTGAGTAGTGTTTTACTAAAAATGTGAATAAAAAATATCTGTATGTAAATGTCCTCAGAGAACATTTCTGTCCAACTAAACCTTTATTTTGTGTGTTTGGGTTTTTGCCAACATGCTTTGTAGCTGTAGTTCTATTGGACCTGCATGTGAGGGCTGGTTCTGTGTCTTATGGCCAATTAGAAGCTTTTAAAAACTCAATCATCTTGTTGATGCTGCAGTTTCCAGGAACTGGTAATGATGTCATTCTGTTCACTGATTAATAAACCTCCACTGCTGTCTGTGTGTGTGTGTGTGTGTGTGTGTGTGTGTGTGTGTGTGTGTTGTCAGCTAATAGAGTAGAGTGGAGAAACTACATCATGCAGGACAGCGTGTGTTTCAGTGATCAGTGATGTCACTCGGTGCTGATTAATAGAGCTATCACTTCCTGCGCCATCAAAACAACTGCTTTAGAACTGTGTGTGTGTGTGTTTGTATTCCTATCTTTATGGGGACATTGATATGTTTACACAGTCAATTCATGGGGACCTCTGACACTATGGGGACCAAAATCCAGGTCCCCACAAGGCTTAAATATAAATAAAGGTCCCCACAAGTAAAGTAGAAATGATGTGGCCCTTTAAATACATTAACTAGGTTTTTTTTCCAGAAGTCCCCATAAAGCATGGGAGAAACAGATGCAAAGCGAAACATGTATTTTTCAAAGGTTTAAATATGTGTTTACTTTAAAGAAAAAAAGGATGTATTTTTATGTATTTTTTTATTATTTTTTTTATTATTATTTATTTATTATATATTTTAAACCTTATTATGTATTTTTTATTATGTATTCATTTATTATTTTTTAATAATTTTTTATTTAATTCATTTTATTTAGATATCTTTTAATAAAAAATTTATTCGCTTGTATTATTTTAAAAACTCACTACCCAATGTCAACTTGATTACAAACGTGGTGCTCATGAGATGTGTGTGTGTGTGTGTGTATGTGTGTGTGTGTGTGTGTGTGTGTGTGTGTGTGTGTGTGTGTGTGTGTGTGTGTGTGTGTGTGTGTGTGTGTGTGTGTGTGTGTGTGTGTGTGTGTGTGTGTGTGAAGGATATAAGGAAGGATATGAGGGAGGATATGTAGAAATGAGTAAGAAAAATAATAATAATAATGGTTTAAGTTTCCATAGCGTGTTTCAAGGCCCTCAAACAACTTTAGATTATTAATCCATTATTCATTCACTCTCACATCCTCCCTCTGGTGGTGGTAAACTACATCTGTGTCCATACAAACCCTGGGCCAGACTGACTGAAGTGTGACTGCTAATACAGGCCGAACATTCAAACACATGTAACACTGGAGGCAAAGAGGGTAAAGTGTCTGCCCGACGACACTACAGACAGAGTAGGATTTGAACTGACAACCCTTCAGTTATTGGACGACCCCGCTCTACCTCCTGAGCCGCAGGAAAGGAGACTTTAAGGGGATAGAAGAAAACACAAGGAGAGGAGACCAGAGACTGAGCAAAAAAAAGAGAGAAAATGAGAAAAACTATGAAGTGAAAAAGAAAAAGAAAAACAAGATGAAAATCAGTGAAAGATGGAAGTGGTAGAAAAAGGATGAGAAGGAAGGGAAAGAAAGTAAAGGAGTGGGGATAAAGAGTAGTGGCTGAGCTTCCCTCTACTGCACAAAACAATCACCAAACCTAGTACCTCAATATCTATCCATCCATTTATGTGGAAAATACAAGTGGAGGAGGAAGAGGAAGAGAGAGAGAGAGAGAGAGAGAGAGAGAGAGAGAGAGAGAGAGAGAGAGAGAGAAGGGAGGGAGGAGTGATGTGAGAGAGAGAAAAGCAGAGAGAGGCTTGTGATCGTTAAAAAATAGTGCTCGCCCACAGAAGGTCAGAGCCCAACAAACCCAAAAAAAAGAAAAGAAAAAAGGATTTTATCTTTCACTCTTTCAGCCAAAAACCTCCTGCTGATCACAAACACATACAAGAACATGAAACATGAACATAAGCACATATTAGTGACAATAAAACTGAAGATAAAGACAAAGATTTAACCTTAACCTGATTAACTGAAGATAAAGTTCTAACCCAAACCCCTCAAACTGAAGATAAAGATCTGACAAAACAGTAATGTGAACATGTGATTATACAATGACTGTTACCATCTGTTCCTCTGTTAATGCAGAAACATGTTTAACAATTCAATGCAACAAATGTACAGAAATATTTTCATTTATGTCTGATCCAAAATAAAGCAGTGAATCTATCACAAACTGATGTGGTTGGTTTACATTCCACCCCCAGAGATGGACAACAAAGACCACAGTTAATACTGTTAATAATAATAATAATAATAATAATAATAATAATAATAATAATAATAATAATAATAATAATAATAATAATAATGAACAATAATTAATAACTGTTAACAACAAATTTTAAAAAAGACAAATTGGATCAGGATGTGAACTCACTATTCATCTCTGCATTTCTAAGTGCCAGACCTCCAAGCATATGGAAAAACTGGTACCTTAAATCACACTGCAACAAAAACCAACTGTCCAACCTACACTGGAAAACCAACAATCAGCATTATTTTGTACAAATGGCAAATTTGCATTTATATTTGGTCATTTCAATGATGATGAAGTCCACACTGCATCCATCTACAAATCAACAAACTGAGAAAATTCCAAACAAGTCTATTAAATATTACATTATTGTATATAAATGGATGTTTATATGATGCAGAATATGAAGCTACTAATCTGTAAAAATACATTTATAGTAAAAGCAATTATAACATCATCCATCCAATCCATCCAACATCATCTCCTCATATTCCTATTAAGGGTTTTAACTTTCTAACCCTAATCCTTTTATTTCTTGGGTATTTCAGGACAGTCCTACTCTAAAAACCTTTTTTTAATGACCCAGTTTTGTTGATGAGTTGCTGAACATCTATAAATGGTGATAATATTTGAACAAAAGTGAAGTGGGAGTGGAGAAGAGGTCAGTGATCTCTGCTTATGCGTCTCATCTTAGCAACTACATGACCATGTTTATCATTGTTACCATGGCAACAATGAAGAGGATGTACTTATTTTAAGCCGAAACATTAAAGCAATTATATTTGTCATTTTTCAATGGAATTTGTTTCTTTCCCTACATTTCCCTGTCGTCTCCATAAACTTTTAAAAAGTGTCATTCTGCTGAAACCCACTTTTCCACTCTCCTTTTGGAATCTGATGAGTCACCCCGAGTTACCGACACATGTTGACAGTGGTTCATCACCTCCACTGGCTGCAAACCGCATTCACAGAAAACAACGAAAGGAACCAGGGACCCAGAATAAGCCGGTCCATCTAACGTCACCCACGTGGGTTTAAACCCGTCCCCCATTGCAGCGAATCTGAAGTAGCATTAGCATTAGCATCTACAAGAGAAGACGGCGCCACAGTAGCTGCTGCACAAATTTGAAAAAAATGGCGGATCAAACTGGTTCATGTGCTCTCTGTGGAAATAAAGCCTTGTTTTTTTTCCCCTGCACATTTTCAGAACAAGCAACGGCACGAAACCTAGCAGGGTGATACTCTGGTAAAGATAAACACATACAGAGAGCGAAAGGGGAGGGGGGAGTCTTCCTTCACACATTCTGAGCCAATCAGAGACGCCTCGTCACTGCGTCCTGAACATGTATGAGGAAGTACCGGTAAACTCTGTTGTTTCACCTCAAGTCATTTTTCTACCGTGAAAAAACAGCTGGAAACAAAACAATCTTTTTTTTTAAATAGAACCAACACACAATGTATTCAATAACAATGTAGAACACAGTAATATTAATGAAATAACCATGGAATGACTCCTTTAAATACTCTGCAGGTCCATCTTCAACAGTTTTTCTGAATAATGACATCAGAAATGTGGTGCTGGAGAAATGTTCATCTGAAACCTGGACCTTGTCTGTGTAAATGTGGGGACGCAACTGGTTAGAGACGCAACTAATGAAGAATGAATTCAAACAGGTTGGATAAATACGCTTGTTTTTTTGCCCAAATGAATCTAAAGATATTTGTGCAGCACCTGGAGGGTTCAAATGCAAACTATAAGAACTATACACAAATAAATGAACTACAATCTCAAAAAAGTAGAGTTTGAAAAATATATGACCAAATATGATCATATACTGTATGAGTCCTTTAACTGTTACATGGAAAAAACACAAAATAAAACAGTGTAATTCTTTAGTGAATTATATGTGCATATGTTACAACAATATAAAAAAATAAATATAAATAGGTCACGTTTTAAAGCAGAACAGGCTTAGTCACATTGAATTACATATATCCACTGTATGCACACACACACACACACACACACACACACACACACACACTGGGCTCCAGGTGTTCTTATCCCTCAGTTCTCCACTGCAGATCAACAGTGAAGCTGCAGCCATCTGCTGATGATTCTCAGTGATGCTTGGATGTAGACTTCCACTACAGGCCATGAACAGTGACCCCTGACCCTAACCCCTGACCTAACAGAACCCCTAACTCTACCAGAACCCCTAACCCCTCTCCTAATAGTGATGCAAAACCCTACCCTACCATGTGCCCAACTCATGTAACCAGCCCGTGTACCCTAACCCACATACCTCACCCGTGTAACCAACCCACATACAAAAGGTTGATTAGCATAATACACAAGTTTTATTTTCAGGTTGGAAAAGCCAGATTTCCATACTTATCCAGAAGAATTATGCCCCCTGAACCCTAACCCCAAACCTTATTGATGCAGAATTTGATTACAGGCTCATGAACAGAACCCCTAACCCCTAACCCCTAACCTAACCCTCAGCTGACACAGGAGACCAATCTGGATCAAAAGCTTTACCAGAGGTCAATGATATGACAGAACAGTCACAGTTATTTGACAGAATTTATTTACAAATGCCAGGTTTTAAAAATCCCTCTAATCCAGGTTTAGGGTTACAAGCATCTGATTGATTTAAGTGTTCGTAGACAGGTCCAGAACAAAAGAAGTCCTGACATAATACATGGTCACAGAGACACACATACTGTGTTTATGAAAGGAAATATGTTCTGCTCAGTCCTATTGGGATGTAGAATTGTGACATTTGTCGCATTTCAATGACGTAAAGATAAAAGCGACCTGGTCGTTCAGACTGAAGTCGCATTGGAAAATATCAGATACGTATTTAGGACCATATTATGTATAGGTTAGACTTTTAAACAGTTTTTTGTCCTGGTTTTAAACTCCTATCTCAAAGATCTCCTAAATATTTTTACATTGATTGTATACTACCTTTTCACCCTGCTTTTTATACCACCTTTCAGCCCTGGTTTGTATAGTGCCGTAGAAGCTAATAACATCATTACAGCTGATAACATAATATATTTTCCATTTTTTAATAACATAATAAAACTGATATTGTAATAACTTCTGTCCAGTAACATAATAATTTATTACATTATTGGCTTCATTATTCCATTCAGAAAATGAGTTTGAGACCCCTGACCTAAAGTAACCCCTATACACCTCAATCAAACATCAGACAGAAAAAAGAAACAGACTGACAGCAGAGTCACATGATCTACTGAGTGGATCCATGGTTCTTGGATGTCAGTGTTTACATCCACCCTAATCCCACTGACTGAAGGACCCCCCCCTCTCATTCTGAGTGGGTCAATATTCTGATTATCAGTGTAAACACATACACTGGTATCATCATTCAAACTCAGCAGCATCTTTATCCCAGGCCAATAAATAACATCACATCAGATAACAATGTACTTACAAAACTGCCATATGATCTTTAATTGTTACTCTAATTATTTGTGAGATAATTGGGTCATGTCTCATATTAAAAAGTCTGTTTTCTTTGCCTCAAACAGAAGGAAAAGTGAAAATGGGCTCTGTATGTGTGTGTGTGTGTGTGTGTGTGTGTGTGTGTGTGTGTGTGTGTGTGTGTGTGTGTGTGTGTGTGTGTGTGTGTGTGTGTGTGTGTGTGCGCGCGCGTGTGTTAACTGAATGTTTGGCCTGACATTTAAGGTAGCCCTTTCCTGCAGGTGGACAGGGGGAAACACTTAAGCGGCTTAATACGCAGGGAAAACCCTTTGGGCCCGCGAGCACAAGCCAACACGTGCACGCCTTTATATAAAGCCACAAAACGCGCGCGCGCACATACACACGCACACCCTTAAGCATTCCGCAGCTCCATCCATCTCTTTCTCTCTCCGTTTCTCCACGTGCACCATGCACCCACGAACACGCACGCGTCTACAGCCCTGGATATAAACAAACTGCGGCTGCGTCTGTTTCTGTCTGTGTTGCGCACAAACCTCCAACAGCTCCTGCGCAACAACCCACAGAGACCAACACGCGCATTCTGCGGCCCGCCTCGCGCGCACACAATCTCTCTCTCTGTCTCTCTCTCTCTCTCTCTCTCTCTCTCACTCACCCCCCCCCCACCCTCTCTCTCTCTCTCTCTCTCACTCACCCCCCCCCCCCTCTCTCTCTCTCTCTGCACCCCCTCTCTATTAGTCAATAGAGTCAGGATACATAAACCACCCACCACTCACCCAAAGCCTCTCCCAGTCAAACCCAACTTGCAGCAGCTGTAACGTGTCCAGAAAATGAACACACACACACACACACACACACACACACACACACGTCCTGTGAACATCAGTCAAACAGCTCCAGTGACAGAAGGATATGAGGAAACATTAGTGAAAGACACCGCACACACCGGGTACCGGGTACCTACTGTCCAACTGATATAACCGGACACACGGGTACCGGGTATGGTGCCTACTGTCAGTCTAATATCGGTCCAAACAGGTGCCCATTTAAATCACCAATCCCAACAGGAGCACACAATATTAAATGGTTCTTCTACACCATGGCCGACATGTAGTTGTTGAACAGCGGGTTAATGTGTGTCCAGGCAACAGAACCGGAACCGGAGCACCAACACCAGCCATGTTGGTCCAAAGGGAACGCACGCGCTTGTAGTTAATTAATCAATTACGGAGGCTGACAGGTGTTAATTCGCGCCGTTTTCCCTTTTAATCCGTGTTTAAAGGAACAGAAGGAGCGGACTGTGTGTGTTCTTACCTTTTCTGCAGAGCCTCCTTCTCCGTTAGTCTGAGGAAAAAACACTGAGAGTCGTTGCTCTTTTCCAAATAAACGATTAGTCCCTTCTTCTCCCCGAGGGTCTCTCGCGCACCTCACGTGCGGCGGTTCCTCACTCTTCTTCTGCTTGTTTCTCTCTCTCTCTCTCTCTCTCTCTCTCTTTCTCACTCTCTCTCTCTCTCTCTCTCTGCGTGTATCAGTCCGTCTGTCTGTCTCCACGTTTCTCGCGGGATTTCCTCCGCCGTCTTCCTCCCGTCTTCTCCTCCTTTTCTTCACCTCCTCCTCTGCCTTGCTCTTCTCAGCTCGCCCTCCTCGCGCCACCTGGACGGAGCTCACGGAGCGGCTCGCGACGCTTGTGGTGCTGATACTGCTCTGCTGCGCGGGAAAACGGACAGACCTGAAGATGAAGAGGAGGAGGAGGAGGAGGAGGAGGTGGCAGAGAACAAAGTGTCTCTCTCCATCTGAAAACACAAGGCTGAAGCTACAGGTGATGAAGCACCTTTGTCAGATATGAGAAGGCACCAGTGGCCGGTGAGTCCACTGCAGCGGGACCGGTTAAGATCCTGTGGATCCTCCTGTAGATCCTCCTGTAGATCCTCCTGTGGATCCTCCTGTGGATCCACCTGTAGATCCTCGTGTGAATCCTCATGTGGATCCTTCTGTAGACACCCCCTCTCTGCTGTTTGTTTATCTGCTCAGCAAACTCAGCCCCAAAATATGTTCAAAGACCTCACAGTAGGAGTGTGGGCTCTGCTACATGTGTGGGTGCACGTGCACGGTGCACCTGTATGGGTGCACATACCAGGTGTATGGGTACATGCACAGAAATAGAGTAAGTTTTCTTTATGAATTAAATCCACAAAGACAATGTTTAAAAACTTCATGTCAGAAAATGTAATAATCACATGTAAAATGAACATTTTATTTTGTAGAAACATGTCATCATGACATTCGTTGCACATGATAACAACAAACAAACGTCAGAGTGTTTTCAGACACTGAAAAATGCAAAGACAGCAGTTTCACATTGGTTTGAAACAGTGCAGTACTAATGTTTGGACCAGTGGTGGAGCATTCACACACTTAAAAGTACACGAAGATACAGTACTTATTACAGTACTTGTACACACTGGGAACTACAACTGCCCCCTTCTGTACCATTCCACCTGTAACTCAGGACACACACCCTTATGACCCTACCTGCAGGACCCCCCCCCCTTATGACTAACATAAGTTGGCAGTCTTCGTGTTCCAGTGAATTAAAAACTGTCATTTTCAACATTTACCTCCTAGTATATAGTCATGTGATCTCCTTCCTATAGACCAGGGGTGTCAAACTCATTTTAGTTCAGGGGCCACATTCAGCCTATTATGATATAAAATGGGCCGCACCAGTAAAATAATATAAATAAGAGGATAAAAATAACAATAAAAAACTTTGTGATTTTGAGTGAAAAAAAAGCAATTCTCCAATAAAAATGTTTATTTCTATAAACTGTACGTGACCATATATATATATATATATATATATATGTATTGCAACTTACAGATCACAGTACATCTACAAATTTACACAACATTTAGTAACAGGCTGAATATTGATAAAATTGTACAAATATTTGAGGTTATTAGTGTATTTTTTTTAACTTTATTTTACACCAAAACAAAAAAATTATTATTTTAATGTTGGTTTCCTTTATTTCTAGGTTATTATGACAGTATTTTACTCTTCTCATCCGCTTCTGATTGAATTGACCTGAAATTAATTGAAGTTCCATGATTATTAATTATATTCAGGGTAATGTTTGTATTTCACACATTCATACCAGGGGCCAGATTGGACCCCTTGGCGGGCCGCATTTGGCCCCCGGGCCTTATGTTTGACACCTGTACTATAGACCAACCTGAAGGTGAATCTATTTCTCTAATAAACCTACTGGACTCCCGTGAAGTCATTTTGTCTATGCATGTCGTGCACATCAGAGCTGTCAATCACTGCCATGGGGGGCGGGTCCCAGGTGCACAGGCCAGCTGGAGAACGAAGAGTGAATGTTAAAAAGCTGCAAAGAAAAGGTCCAGTAGGACTCAAGCTGAAAGTAAATGATGACCTCCAGTGTGTCATGGACTTTAAACAGACGGAACTGAAGGAGCAGTGAACGATGACAGAGTTTTATTATGAGGCAGGAGACATTTTGTTTCAGTGCAGTTTTGAAAAAAAGTGTATTTTATTGTGTGTCTGTTCTTTTTGAATCCACACTTGCACTAAATTAGATTTGAAAAGTACAATATTGTCAGTGTTCGTCTTTTAGAGGGATTTATCTCTGGAATAATATGGATGAAAATATTTTTTAAAAAATGTTCTGAAATTTGAGCATTTAAAACTAAGTATAAATCTAGTTTAACAACAAAATACAGATCATTAGCTGAAGAAGTGAAAATGTAGTTTTTAGTTATTAAAGTTGTCATTCTGCTGAAAACCACTTTTCCACGCTCCTTTTGGAAACTGATGGGTCACCTCGACTTACCAACACATGCTCCTTTGACAGTGGTTCATCACCTCCACTGGCTGCATACACTCACAGAAAACAACAACAGGAACCAGGGACCCAGAATAAGCCGGTCCATCTGGCGTCACATGGACTTTAGCGTCACCCACATGGGGTTAAACCCATCCCCGGCAGCGAATCTGAAGTAGCATTAGCATTAGCATCTACAAGAGAAGACGGCGCCACAGTAGCTGCTGCACAAACTGGAAAAAAATGGCGGATCAAACTGGTTCATGTGACTGTGGAAATAAAACTTGTGTTTTTTCCCTGCAAGTTTTCAGAACAAGCAACAGCACGAAACCTAGTTGGATGTTACTTGGGTAAAGGTAAATACATACACAGTGAGAGGGGAGGCGGGAGTGTTCCTTCACCCATTCTGAGCCAATCAGAGATGCCTCGTGACCACGTCATGGACATGTATGTGGAATGTAAAGGTAAACTCTGTTGTTCGACCTCAAGTCATTTTTCTACCGTGAAAAAACAGCTGGAAACAAAACAATCTGGTCGTTTTTTGTTTTTTTTTTAAATAGAACCAACACATAATGTATTCAATAACAATGTAGAACACAGTAATATTAATTCTTTAAGACTTAAAAATTAGATTTTTCAAACCACTGGAATAAACATTAAATGGACTACACTTATATAGTGTTTTTTCACCTTCAAAGCACTTTACATTAGCAACAGGGTTACCTCAGTGGGGTCACAGGGGTCACAGGGTGAAGGCGGGGTACACCCTGTATGAGTCTCCAGTTCATCTCAGGGCTGAACATATATAGACAAACAATCACTGTAACATTCACACCTATGGACAATTTAGATTAACCAGTTAACTAGTTAACCAGTTAACCTATCAGTGCATGTGTTTGGATGGTGGGAGGAGCCAGAGTACCTGGAGAAAACCCACACAGACAATATGTAAACTCCACACAGAAAGGTCTGGTGTGGGAATAGAACCAACAACCTTAGTTTAGTTTTTGGTCACATCAGTTCTAGTACGCTGAGTGGAATATGTGTTTGTTTGGTTTACACATTTAATCCTTTCAAACATTGAAGTTGTTTTACCAGTTCAATTTATTTCCTTTAAAAATACTAATAAGTTAAACTGTAATTTATATTGAAGTATAGGCCAAGTTTAGGTATAATGTATTTGTCTAATACTTGTATAATAGGGACATTTCAGCAGTAGGTGACTGTCATAATGCAGCAGGAAGTGGCTGAAGAGAACAATAACAATCAGGCTAATGTTGTTTGTGTCATTTATCCTTTAATCCAGAACTACGAGCCTTTAAAACCAAAATCCACTGCACTATTTTAAATTCTCCATCCAGAGGAATCAGGTATTTCACACCAACGTACACCTGGAGTGTTATACAAACCTACAGTATCTGACAAAACTGAGTTCTGCAAGTAGCAAAGTAAAAGTACTTTTTTACTGTACTTGAGTAGAGTTTTTATGGTATCTGTACTTTACTTAAATATTTATTTTTGTGCCAACTTTTTATTTTTCCTCCCTACATTTGTTCATAAATATATGTACATTATACTCTTTACATTTATATAAATATCTGTACTTTATACTCTTTACATTTATATAAATATCTGTACTTTATACTCTTTACATTTATATAAATATCTGTACTTTATACTCTTTACATTTATATAAATATCTGTACTTTATACTCTTTACATTTATATAAATATCTGTACTTTATACTCTTTACATTTATATAAATATCTGTACTTTATACTCTTTACATTTATATAAATATCTGTACTTTATACTCTTTACATTTATATAAATATCTGTACTTTATACTCTTTACATTTATATAAATATCTGTACTTTATACTCTTTACATTTATATAAATATCTGTACTTTATACTCTTTACATTTATATAAATATATGTACTTTATACTCTTTACATTTATATAAATATCTGTACTTTATACTCTTTACATTTATATAAATATCTGTACTTTATACTCTTTACATTTATATAAATATATGTACTTTATACTCTTTACATTTACATAAATATCTGTACTTTATACTCTTTACATTTATATAAATATATGTACTTTATACTCTTTACATTTATATAAATATATGTACTTTATACTCTTTACATTTATATAAATATATGTACTTTATACTCTTTACATTTACATAAATATCTGTACTTTATACTCTTTACATTTATATAAATATATGTACTTTATACTCTTTACATTTATATAAATATTTGTACTTTATACTCTTTACATT